>PQXL01000689.1:0-13504 GCA_004916875.1 Botrytis galanthina
AATTAACAATATATTAAAAATTTAAATCAATTGATAAAAATATTATAAAGATATTAAAGAATAAAAAGAAGAGGTATCTTTTTGTAATAAACTTTTTTAAGATGGCTTGAAAAAGGGGTGGCCCGAAAGTGGGGTATTCGACTTATGACTTTTACGTGCCCCAAGATAACAATGTGCCGAGCGAGAGTCCATTGATACTCGGTACCGGTAGGTTGGTTGTTGATGTTAATCAGGATCCTATATGCCATCACGCAAAGCAAGTGCTTAATTCCCCCGAGACATGAGAATGATATAAAGAACTTCTATGTCACGACAGACTGATTGTTCTTTAGTCCTTATCACATGATATATGACAGAACACTTCGATACGTCCGGTTACAAAGGAAAGAGAAAACCAGAAGAAAAAAGAATTTACAATCCCGGGGTTTCCTTGATCAATATATAACACATCTATAGAGTCTTTTTGAGACAAATAGTAATAAATTTCAAGTGTATATTATAGATTACTTATTTTTAATATAGATCGCTAGTTTTCAATACATATTGTATAATTGTATAATTTATATATCTGATTGAGTTATAAATTTAAATACTTTTAGAAATTTATTTTTTATTATTACTTTATCCATGTTTCTATCTTTATTTTTTGGATTTTTGGATATTTAAATATTTAGACTTGTCCTTTTTTTCCCCTCTTTTTTTCTTTCAATGGAATTTGCGATTATGTAATTGTATAATTGTATAATTATGCGATTATATGATCTGCGATATATACTTGAATTTTATCACTGTTCATCCCAAAAAGACGCTATAGCATCATCTCGGTATGTAGCGTGTGACGATCCAACCTTCCGTAACACAAGATCCGCAAAGCAACTTTATCCGAGAATTTTCTCAGCCGGCAACTTCAACTCTGATCCTCGTTTTCAGCATTACTATTGACCCATCTCACACCGCAAGTCACAGCCCCAATAGCCATCATCACAGAATTTGGATTCACACATTCACTTCCACTCGGGAACAAATTATTCACGGGAGAGTCATTCTGTAGATTCTCGAACCAAGTCATTCGATTCTTCAGCTGATTGCGATGTTCACCCAAGAGCTCAATCCCTCCTCACCCGTACCTCGCCCGTACATTTGACATGTAGCATCCTACAGAATTCACCACAATACCTGGTTAATAACTCAAACAACGAAAATCTGTCGATACCATCACCCCTCGCACACACTCTTTCTTAAACTTCAATACTCCACCTCAACTGATCACCGTCTTTCTTGACTTATTTGACTGATTCCTAGATTCTCAGCTCTCAGCTTGTATTCCTCTCATGTATATCCCTCCCATTCACATCCATCTCATACACATCCATCTCATACACATCCATCTCATACACATCCATCTCATACACATCCATCTCATGCATATCCCTCCCATTTATAACCCTCCCATTCCCATCCGTCCCATTCACATCCATCTCATCATCCCCCCATCCATATACCCTCCATTCATACGCATCCCCCAAAACCAACCCACAATCCCAACCCTCAAACCCACCACTCCAACCTCACCACACCATCCATCCATCCATATCCCACTCCCCTCTCCGAAATTCTCCCTATCCCAAAATTCCATCCATCCAGCACACAAAACCCACCTAAGAACTTCCCTTCCTCCATCAAGAAAATATCACACACACACACACACACACACACACAACCGAGCCAACAGACTCAAAAAGATCCGAAGAGCAAATACCAGAGTTCCAACCCAACGACCAAGGCTCCTCTGTCGCGAGTGAGATGCTATTTGAACATAACATTCACATGCCATTTTTATAAAAAATCATTCACCAGATGCTTTAATACTCACATCTGGCGATGCATTTCGTAGAGTCAGATCAAACATCCGGTCATCCTTGAGGACGGTAAACAAAACGAATGCAATACCACAACTATACCGGATTTACTTTCACAGAATTTTAAAAAAATCATTCGCAGCCATCTTAATTTCCCTTTATGTATGCATCAACCCCCAGCCCGAAATTCCCATCCCTCAATTTCGAGATCTCTTCTCTCCCCATTCTTCCTGTTCCCTCCACTCTCTAAATCACACCCCGGCACACACTTCACGCACCCAGAAACCCTCGATTCAGATTTCTCCCCCTTTCCCCACTAACAGCATCCAATCTCACAGCCACCAACACACATTCCCACTCCGCCTTCCCATTGATCAAAGCCTGTCCTCCCACTCCCACGCCCACTCCCATCCTCGCTCCTTGCACACCACCCCCATGATTTTGAACCCTCAGCCTCCACTGCCCCGACTTCACAATCCAGCTTTCATCTTTCATTGCTCCTGGACCTACATCCATATTTACCGGAAGTGCAATCCCATCCTCCATTCTCCTCTTTTTGCTACTTCCTTGACCACCCACACTAGAATTCTCATCTGTAGCACCATTCAAATCAACCACCTTCCCATCACACACCACCCCACAGTCTTCTCCGAGAACCACCCTCACCTTCTCCTCACTCAGTCCGCTCTTGCCCGGACTAGCTGGCTCGCTGCTCGCGCCACCATTTTTCATCAATAATCCCAAGGGTTGTTTAACCGACAAATTAAGTTTCGTAGCAACAACCTCTAACAATCTACCCATCCGTGTTTTCGTTTCTCCGAAAAACTCCAAGCGCATGGTATCCCAGTGAAGCAGTGCAGCAGAATCACCTATTTCGAGAATAAGCTCGGAGGGCGATGAATCGGCAAAGGGTCGTTGGTAGTGTACGTAACCTACAGATGATGTTGGGGATGGGCTCGGAGAGGTGAGAGGTTCGGGAGAGGGAGCGGTAGATGAGGAGATATCTGTAAGGATAGAGAGTCCAGATTGTCTGATATCAGCGAGTCGAATTGTGATTTCAGATTTTCTGCGCAGTAGATTATAAGAAATAGAATGAGGAATCAATTTTTGTTCAAGACCTTTAAGATGGAAATATCGACAATCTCGTAAGAGTTCAGCACGATGTTCTGGACTACGGATTTCGAGTGGGTAACCACGGAGAAGATGAACAAGCTCGGAAAATGTCTTTGAAGAGCGGTTGGGTACTGATGGGGGGATGATAGATGGTGGTCGAAGAAGACCTTCTCTACTTAAGCCGGGAAATATCTCAGTAGGGGAGCTGAAGAAGAAGATACTGAAGCTTAGGGAGAAGTAGTTTGGACTATTTCCGGGATCGGAAAATAGCTCGAGGGGAATCTGGAATTCGCGATCCCCGACGGTTATGAACATGCTTTCTTCATATAGCTGAGAGATCAACCTTGGTACTGTCTGGTGTTAACACATATCACCAAGTAATGGAGAGGGAAAGACAAACATGAATAGAATTGAGCATCAGCAAACAATTTAACAAAATGACTTGCATTCCTTGGTGCAACATGGTATCCTTGCAAGTGAAGTGATATATCTTTGAACGTGATGGGATCTCGATCGATGTAAAGGGTCCTGATAGCTGTATTTGGATCTTCTCCTTTCTCTTCTGCTGATCTCAATTGACATTGAAAATATTGGGAAAAGTATGAGGGTGCTCTAGGTTTCTTAGCTGGTGTTTTCATTCTGAAATTTCTTATCGATTCAGAATCTTATTCTGAGCAAGAAAGAAGGAAGAATACATACCATCAGAACTCAAACTAGCACCACTCAACCGAAAAAGCTCCGTCCCGATTTGAATTGGGAAAACCTTTTCATGGGGTAAATGGTTCGGAATATCCGTATTCCAACCTCTTGCCTCGGGATTCCTCAGTATTCCAGGAGGGTCTGCCATTCTCGAGGCGCCCGATGGACCTGAAGCACCCGGCGGTGTGCCTCTCGCAAGATTCGCCTCTCCGACGCCATTGGTTTGCGCCATCGTGGCTCTCTGATCAATATTTCCAACCCAGTTATTCCAGATCTTACTCTACCAACCCTTCAGGCCTACTAATCCACAATGTACACCTGCACCGTGTTTCCACGCAAGGACAATTGTCCAAAAGTCCCACGTGATTAGAATGTTGGAAAAGAGATTCCTTGGACCAAGATAATCCGTGAATGCAATCAGTAGATGCACGATTGACGCGTAATTTCAGTTGATTAAACGTGATTTATTTTTGAATTGCAACAACAACAACAGAACGTCTCGTTCTAGAAAGCAAATATGTTCGGTGTGTTGATCCTGCTCGGTGGCTTGAGACAATGGAATGGAAGCTCAGCGCGGAGATAAAGCTGAGACGCTAGCCTGGACCAGAAAATTCCCGACGACATATCACATGACTCACACATGGCGTATAATTGTCTCATCATCTTCCAAGGTTTCACTACATCATGGAATGAGATCTAGGAGCATTTAAGGCGGCATTTTCGACGATCTGCTTGTCAATTCTAGATGTCATGTCTCAATGTGCGAAGAAATTCAAGGCTGAGTGTTTAAGTAATTGCATAAAATTGCTTGAATTGCCCGTTCCATTCATAAATTCTCCTCACCTGTCAGTCTATGGTTCTAATCTGACACTACCTCATCCGTGTAAAGAAAATGTGAAAGCCAATATAGCAAGCACATTGTCTAGCAAATATATCATACAAATTCGTTATCATTTTGCCAATCCATGCATCAATTACAAGCAAAAATATTCGGGTATAGTATGTTTGACTCCCGACCCTGTAATAAAAAGAAATCTAGCCCCATCCAGTCTGTATCCTGCTACATCGTCCTCTACCTCTACTCTTCTTCGTCTTCAACATTCGGTCGACTACCACCTGTAGTTCCACTTCTCGCTCGGCTTGCTGGTGCGCTACCGACTAAAGTTCGACCAGGAGCAGCTTGTGATGTGTTGCTAGCAGTCGAATTGGAAGCTACACCGGCAGATTGTCGTCCTGCTGAATATGATGGGTATAGTGATGTCGACGATGGTATACCAGCCCCATCAGGTCCAATTTGACTTCTATTCGAAGCAACAGATGCGTTACGTCCGAGTTGACCAGATGGATTTGCAGGGAATGGTGCATATTGTTGATAACCACTTCCACTACCATATGAAGAGTTGTACTCTGTGGAACCTGAAGCACCTTCATTCATGAAAGAATTTCCATAAGTTCCTGATCCTGAAGGCTCGTCTATTGTAACGCTAAACCCAGGAGATGATTGGAATGCATTCGGTGGCAAATGCTCTCCAGGCTTTCGCCTGCCTCGGGTGCTTGCTCTCTTCATCAGAGAAGTCCTTTGATTGCCGTATTGGTTGTCGAAATTGTTTTCTCCCAAGGTCGACATATCGTCGTTGTCGTTGTAACTGTTACTATGTGCAAAGTCTAAACCAGGGCGTCTTGCATTCAAATGTTCCGCAGCCTCTTCCTCTGTATCTATTGGACCAAGATCTGGATTCGTATTTTTCAGAGATTTCGTGGGTATGAGTCGCTTTGAGTCTTTGGTCGTTGAAGACTTATCCCGTGCTTCGGCAGCCCATTCATCTGTTACAGAGACAGAGTAGTTGGGGTTGGCAGGTCCACCGAGAGCATCTCCACCACCTCCAGGAGCGTTGATTGGAATCTTGCGTAAGGCCAAAACAAGAGCACACATGAATTTGGAGCGACGAGCAGCACGAACTGTTTCATTATGCCAATTAGATTTATGTCTAATTTCGACCTTGAGTTGAAGCTTATCCATGTTTCCGATGCCCACAGCCTCCAATACAATGTCTGATTGAAAGTCACGAGCGTTGTCTGGATGACGAACAAAATTTTCCATTTCTGTGCGTAGTAGTTCAATATCCTCGAGAGTGGTATCAAAGGAAATGAACATATCGAGTTGTTCTTTCATTGCCTTGCTACGAGTGATGTTCTCGACCCAAAGGTTGTTGAGGACAATGTTAGGCACCTGTACCATCTTCATGTTGTCGATACGTTTGAAAATGGTGAAAAGTAAGGAGATTTGTTCCACAACAAGGTATTCGGAACTGATATCGACGCGATCACCGACATCGTATGGATGTTTGACGAAAAGGAAGATACAAGAACCAAGGAACTCCTGAGTAGTTGCAGCGAAAACGAAGGATAGAGACAAGAGAGTTGTGCCGGCAGTTGTCAATGTGGTGAGGAAACCAGTATCTTGGAAAGCAACTATTCAAATGATTAGAGTGTGACCCTGCGGTTGAAATTTTGAGCTTCAAACTTACTGTAGGCGAAAATGACAATAATGAGAACTATAATGAGTAAGACCTGATCAAGAACACCGATGGCCTGTCCAACGTCTCTCATGCTGTTTGCAATTGATTTTCGATCGCGGCCAATATCTACTACTTTCATGATCATTTCATCAAGAGAGATATCGCCATTTCCGTCGTTGTCCAAAGCTTCAAAAATCTCCTCGGCTTCCATCTTGCGACCAGCGCCAAGGACCTCCTCAAGATCTTCTGCAGATAAAGAGTCCTTCCCTTCAACGACGAAAGACATCCATAAACGTCTCGCCAATGCCTCGGAGGATTTGGTCTTCTCAAGTGCTTCAATAACGACGGAGTGAGCAGAATTAGGGTTGAAAACTTGCTTTCCGGTAATCTCAGATGCAATATTTCCAAAGACTGAAGTAACTTTGTCACCAAAACGGCCAATATCCCCGATAAGCTTCATTGGCGTGTTGGAACCGGATCTGTTATGTCCTAATAGTCTTCTGTTCGTCTTTTGAAGGACAGCTTCGATACTATCACTGATAATGTAGTCTTCTTCTGCAAATTCGGGGCAGTACATTGGAAACAGAGTTCGGGATGCTTCGTAGAGAAGACCAAGCAAGTGGATAAGGTGCTTTGATTCTTTGATACGTCCATCGAAAGAGCGTCGGTGATAATTGACACTGATCAATTGGACGATGAGTTTCTCTACCAAGAGTAAGATTGTAGAAATCAAAGTAGGTATCAGAACTCGCTTCATCGTGTTAACCCATGGATCCATGGTGCCATCATAGTCTTTGCCATTTTTGTGCAGCTTATTCAATTCTTTAGTCGTCAAGGCCGTGAAGGTGACTAAGCTAGTAATAGCCCATCCAACCAAGGATAATGGAATTTCCAAAGCTCTCAAGATGGTTGCGTACTTCCGAACGCCAGTGCTGACAACTCCGCACAAAAACATGAAGATGTATGGTATGGCTTTAGAGCATAGCTTCGAAACCCAAATACTAAGCCAGATAATCTCAATCCAAGTGAAGAACAAGTATAATTTCATCTTTCCAATAGTTGCCGTTGGGTACAAGACAGCGAAAACAACGATTGGTGCGGCGAGTATTATACCAATTGGCGCAACGTAGAACATGTAACGAGTGACGACGGAGAAATTAATGATTGTGTTGTAAAATCTGCCCAAGCCATTGACAGAAACCTCCTCCCCATTTGTTCCTCTTCTCGAGGGATGGACTTTCCTTCTGCCGGCAAATCCTTTTCTAAACATTCCTTGCTTCTCATCTTCTTTGCCAGAATCATTTTCCGAGCTTCCTGCCAGTATTCCTTCTCCAGGCTTTCGTGCGCCTGTGGAAGAGGCCCCGGTTCTCACTTGTGTGAGGGGGATGTTTTCGGTCATATCGCCGCCGTCTATGGGCTGAAAGCCACGCCGCGAGAAATCTGTTGGTGATCGAGGGGAACGAAGTGACATTTAATCGAAAAGTAGGGATTTTCGTGTGGAGAAAGCAAGTATAAATTCGCAGATCTTTCTGGAGATCTGAGATTGGATCAGTGGCGGGGGAGAGGAGATAAGAATTCCTTGTGGAATGTTACTCGTCTCCAATGTAAAACTAAATTAGAAATAAAAAGAATAATTTGCCCAAATTGTGCAAGTGGTGAATCTCCAGTGAGGATCTTGGCAGATTCCAATCAATTGATGGTCTGCGAAACGAATGTATGAAATCAATTGATTCAATGGATGGCCGTCATTCGGATAATAACTCGCGTCGAGCGTGTTCGAGGGGGTTTGATCAACAATCAACAATTCGAAGAAGAATCAATGGGGTAGATAGATAGTCGTCTGCTAGTTCCAACGGAAGAATTGGAACCAACTCTTTCAATAATGAAATGAAGGAAACAAAAGTCCAAAAGGTTGAAAGGAAGAAAGAATTACGGGTGAATTGAATCTATTAAAAGAATTGAAAGAAGTTTTCTTCGTAATAGAAATTCGATTCGTGTGTATCGAGTTTTTCTCTTTTTATTCCGTTTCTCGAGGTAATGAAGGATCTAAGAGCAGAAACGGGACATACGAGGTAAAGATTGACAAGAAGAGAGGAGACAGCGAGAGTCCTTGTGGAGAAAGCTGAAGATGTAAATCTCGTCCCTGGAGCAGAAGAAAAATGGAGCCAGAGAGTCGAAGAGGTCGAAAGGGTCGAAAAGAGTCGATAAGTTATTATAAGTTTAATTTTCTCTACCTACCTGGTAGCTACATGCCATCCATACCTGGGTATCTAGGACCTAGATGCCATCTAATAAAAAGTTCTTGATTGATACTGGGGTTCAAGTTCAACATGTTGTCTCAAGGCACGGAACATTATCAAGGGGGTAAGGACCGTATGAGGGGGTCGAGAATGATCAAGAATGGTCAAAAATGGTCGAGGATGCAAGGTACAGATAGCCATCCATCAACGATCCATCATGATCCATCATGATCCATCATAATCCATGGTCATGATAGCCAATAGGCATTTCCAACGGGCCACCACGGCCGCCACGGCCACCCAGAAATACGAAACACCAAACACCAAGGAAAAAGGCGTCCTCGGTACAAAGATTCAACCTCTCATATGAGAGTTGGAGGAGACTAGCTTGCTCATCCATCCTCCTGAAAAATCAATTTACAACATCAAGACTCAAGAGAGATGCATCTGGGACAAAAAACGAAGAATGTGTCAAGAACTACTCGGGTAGGCAATCGGCTAAGGTTCCTAATGGCCTTACGAGTTTCACGATGGGGGGTTAAGGGGCTTCCTTTGCAAAATTGTACATTAGTCACTTCGTATACGGGATGTGCAGTGATGATCATACTAGGTAGGTAAACTAGAAGAAGAATTTTGCATGTGTCGCATGTGTATGTGTACCTGATTGGAACATCTTTAAGATTTAGAGAGTACTGGTTGATTTAGAGAGTACCGGTACCAACCAGTACGATAGAAGTGTGATAACTTCTAGAGGTCTTTGTATGCGGTGCTTCATCATCATGCCTCCTCGCCTCCTCGCCTCCTCGCCTCCTCGCCTCCTCGCCCCCTCGCCTCCCCGTGTGTTGTGACTCGTCATGATCTTGCTCCATTGTCCACGTATAACAAGTCCGCGTCCAAGTCCAAGTCCAAGTTCCAGTCCAAGGTCAAGTCTAAATTCCGCAATGTATTCTGCAATGTACTCCTCTACGACGTACCGGTATTCTACGATGTACAGTCATCAGTCTCCATTTTACTCACATCGAACCTAAGAAAAACAAACTACTGAACAGTGCGGATCTCCAAATGTACACAGCCGCTTCCCGATCAAATCATGAATTGGGTACGCCGATGATGTACATTTTTGGAAGGAAATTGTGGGAAGTGTGGTAGATCCGTCGACCATCTCAGCCACTACCTTGGGAGGATGACGATAGAGGCTCCAAAATTATCGTGATCTCTGGAAATAATGCTCCATCCAGCATGTTGGATCGTGGAAGATTGAATGGAACACAACCCCAGAGTCAAGTGTAATATCTTGGAGTACGCAGGTACATCAGTGGAAACATTCCTTAACATACAATGTAATGTACCAGACCGAAAAGAAGATTCAGATTGTGCTTCTGTCATTTTAGAGATCGTATGTATATTGCTACACATACATATAATTAGTTTACTCCGTTAATATTACCTCCTGGTGCTCCTTCAATCTGATGTACTCCATGTACCTTAATATCTATGCATAATGATAATCTCATCAAATCAAGCCCACATGCAGTCAATCAATCTATGCTTCACAATAATAAATCCTTATCGTGAAAACCATCCTTCGAATCCAAGCCACCACTTGCACGACCTCTCAACATTGGATTCTTTCGAAAGATTGTCCCTTCTCGACCATTTCAACCACAAACTTCCAACACTGTCCACTTAACTCACCACCAACTCATCAACCATTACGTCGAGGAAGGTACGTATCACCAACAACACTGTCCGGTGCCTCCTTCCTACCCGCACCAGGCTCATCCTCGCTATTTCGTTCTCGACCACATTGAACACATAAACAGTGACATGCGATGAATCCACAACTCGTCTGGTCTCACAGTCCCAAACAAGCAAAACCCCTGGCATGAAGTTTGTTCGCTATGTGGATGGATGCCATGCTTTACCGAAATAGAAAAGATTTGTTCCAAAAGTTTTTATCTAGTAAAATCTTTCGTGTCTTTAAAAATGTGGTCCATGGCTTTTCTCATCTTCGCAATGCCAAGCGATTCCGCTACGCTCCGCTCTACCTGTATTCTTATCGATAAACTCTCCACAAACCTTCTTTACAAACCACCAAATCAACATTCGACAGCCAACAGCAAACGCAACCTAGATCCGAATCTAAAAATGAAGCTCACATGCGATCCAGCCCGCGCCAAAACCCTCATTTCAGCTTTTCAATCTGTCTCTGAACGTGTCACCAACGCCGCAGGAACCAGAAATGTATGTTCATTGCCCCTCACCTGCATCAAGCCATCCATCCCTACACGTGCCTATCTTTCGCATCCTTCCAACTGTTATTTCTGTTCATCTATCTATATCTGTTTTGTACCATTTACCCACAAGCATACTGACGCAAAAGCTAGGTAAGGTTAGTAGCAGTATCTAAACTCAAGCCGGCAACGGATATCCTAGCTCTTCATGAGCAGGCAAATGTCGAGCATTTTGGAGAGAACTATGCACAGGAGTTGATGGAAAAGGCGGAGATCCTGCCGAGGAGTATTAAGTGGCATTTTATTGGAGGCTTACAGAGCAGTACGTCTCCTTTTTCTATACATGCTTTTGTGTTCTAAGTTGTATTCGTCTGAAGATTTCAGCGAGATGCTGAGGTCAGGATGAGTCACATGATAGTTTTGAGAGATAGATTTTGGATGCGTTTACACCTGAGTAGGCTTGGAATCCTGTCTACACTACTTCCAACGGTCCTCATCGTCTCATATGTCCCCAAACCCATATCTTAACCTCACTATTAGATAAATGCAAACCCCTCGCCTCCACAGTCTTCAACCTCCACCTCGTTTCCTCCATCGATTCTCAAAAGAAGGCCTCCCAATTATCTCTCGGACGCTCTCTTCTTCCTATGCCGGCTGACTCGAACTCAAAGCCCTCCCCCTTAAACATTCACATTCAACTCAACACTTCAGGTGAATCCTCGAAATCTGGTGTTTCGCCTGGGAAAGACACTACCGAATTATGCAAATACGTCATTGAAGAATGTCCGTATTTGAAACTAGTGGGATTTATGACGATTGGCGCGATAGCTAGAAGTCAAATGAAAGAAGGTGAGGAAAATGAGGATTTCAAAGTGTTGAGGGAGGAGAGAGATAGAGTTGAGAAGGAGTTGGGGATAGAAGGGCTAGAATTGAGCATGGGTATGAGTGAGGATTTTGAAGAGGTGCGTTTGTTTCCTTTAACCCTTTAGTCTCCTTGTTCCCTTCTTCCGGGAGATTTTATTATGATACTAGAACTAATGATCCAATAGGCGATTCGACAAGGCAGCGGAGAAGTCAGAATCGGCAGTACGATATTCGGAGAAAGACCAGCGAAACAAGATTTCAAGGTCAAAGAGGGGGTTGAAGAAGAGAGATCTTAGTAGTATATTTTCTGTTAGAGGAAATGTTTCATTCTTACTCTCCTATATCTCATGAGTACAGAAGGACTATTTGCGTTGTGCCTATATTGCAAACACCAGCCATATGATTGGTGGGGAACATGCGAGGATTGCGGTTTGTAGTTTGTATGTCAAACTTAGACCTTGAGCGGCCGAATATTCAATTAAACATGAATGCCAGTCACTATTTGCTTGATGTCACTTGTACAATCACCGTCAGATAGATACTAACGAATGGCATGAATTCGTCAACAATTTTCAACCTTAGTGATCCGTACAGAATATAATCACTTTAAACGCAGAAGTATCGAGTAAAATCCATTCCATTTCATAAAGTCATAAACAAGCTACCTGGCGTGATCCATCCAATTGGTCCCAATCCATCACGAGTAAAGCATTCATTTCCCACCCCATCAAATCAAACCAAATCCCGCAACCCCCAAAAAATAAACTCAACGGTGCTCCCTTTACATCTCCTCATCCCCTCTTCTACATGGTATCTAACAACAACACTCCAAACATTCAAAACAGGCCAAGCCAGCACAAATTCCACAACACAATCCACCATTTCCTCCACCACCGCGCTGGTGTACGGGCACGCTTCCGGCAGCGTGGGAATCGGTGCTGCTGGTGCGGGAGAGGGTACCGGTGGGAGTGGGTGACATGGACATGTTGGCGTGTTTGGACTTGAGAGGATTAGTGTGGGGTTGGGATTTGGGGGGTAGAGAGGGTGAGGAAATGAGAGTGGGTGATGGAGAAGGGGATCAACGTACGGGTTCGCGCATCTCGAAATCTTGTCCCTTGGCGTTGTAGGCGGCGGGTGGTTGGCGGATCATGGCTGGGTGGAGGGTGGTGCGGGGATTGGTGTTTGTGGCGGCGACCATGGTTTTTAGATTTGTTTTCTGGGAGGTGGATGGATGGATGGATGGATGGGTTTGTTTAATCGTAGTGCGATACAATTTTATATTATCAGAGACTTGATTTGATTGATAATTCGGCTTTGATGAATTTTTTGAGTAAAAATTGAGGAGTTTAGAGATTGAGAAATCGAGGTCAAATGAGGAAGATATCTAGATATAATATAAATCCAAACGAACCCGAGGATAAAATGAAATAAAATAAAATACAATAGTAAGCAAACAGCACAAGCAAATTCACTCTCCGGGTCACGAACATTCTTATACCTGCTCACCACACCACTGCACACCATCCCAGACGCAGCCAACGGCGATCCGTAAAGGGTCATCCATACAGCACCCAATCTAAATGTGATGTAAGCCTTTACGTGTGACACAAGCAAGACACGCTTGGCCGCTTGGCGGCAGCAGCGGTATCCTCGCTCGAGAAGAGCAAGCACGCACGCACGCATGGAAACTTTTCGAATGCGCAGCGGCGATTCGCGCGAGAGGTGTGTGGCTTTGTTTATCGCATGCATGTGGATGCTTGATGGTGGTTGTGGAGAGTTTGACGCTGTGGGGACTGCGGAGGAGAGCGCTTTGCTTTTCTGCAATACAGATGAACCTGGATATACGGGCATAGGCTATACGGGAATTCCCTTTATATAAATATATTTTTCAACCTCAAAAAAATTTATATGGTGAAATTAATTTATACAAGTATATTCTTATATAAAAATATATAGTTCTATTTATAATAATATTT
>PQXL01000690.1:0-13453 GCA_004916875.1 Botrytis galanthina
TATTATTTATTAATAAATTAAATAAAAGATTATAAACATTATAAACATTATAAACATTACAAACATTATAAGGATTATAAAAAATCTGATTATTATCATCTAACATCGTTTTGAATAAAAATGTCCGTATAACACGCTATACTCCCTTTTATATCACAGACTTATTTGTATCTACCAGGGAGGCTTAAATTCGATTCGATTCGATTCAATATTGCGGATTTCACCGTACTAATACACCTTCTTCAAGATGCTCATCCTCCCTCTAACTCTACAATAATATTAATCATAGGGAATACCCCTCTTGGGATATCTGCTATATATGGAATGATATTCTCTTCTCTAGTTGTTGTCCGTAGCTATTTGTCTTTACCTTACCACTCAATATATTTATTCATATCCTTCATTTACATCATAGAAAAGCGATCTTCATTCTCCATCACTCCTTACTTCTACTACTATATAATTCTCATAATTCTCATACTCCTTTACAAGTAAAACCATCACAAATTCACAATTATATATCCCATCCCATCCCATCCCATCTCATCCCATCCCATCCCATCCCATCCCATCCCATCCCATCCCATCCCATCCCATCCCATCCCATCCGTTCCATTCTATTCAAACACATACCTATATATCCACAAAAAGCAACCCCCCAACCCTCAAAGTAATTCTTCCAAAAATCTACCTACCTACCTACCTACCTACCTACCTACGTATCTCCAGCTTAAAATCCAACATCACATCACATTATTTCAACACTTCAACTTCCATCCGCACGACTCTACCCTACCCTTCCCACCAAAATCTTTCATCGTGTATCCATCCACATCCACATCCATTTTTTCACAGTGACCTACCTTTGTTTGGAGAAGAATTTTGATGGCCAAGCTTTGAATAGATCTTTCTGCTCTCCCTGTATTCTTGATGCGGGAAATTTTCTATACTTCAAACTCTAACCACTCCCCTCCCCTTACAAGCCAAACCGTTCCATACCATCGAACTCTCCTCCTCCCCCTTCTCGCTATCCCGCTACCCTGATACCTCTCAATATACCCTACCTTATTGAGTCTTCATTTCCATCCATCCCTCCCAACATTACAAAGATTATCTCACCCTGAAACTCTCCTCCTCTGCCACATCTCGCCCTCTCCCGCCCCCTATTCCCGTACCTCTCTAAACATCCCTTGTCTGAACATCCCTTCTCTTCCCATTCCATTCTCAACACTCAATCAAAAAATGGAATTCTATCCGCGATCTCCCAGTGATACTCTACTACTCGAGTATACTAAGCACATAAGTTTCAAATTTCTATTACCCGAAATAAAGTGAAAGGAGAAGAGACGAAGAGAAGGAAAGAAATGAAACAAGATAATAATAAATCACACAAGCACAATACACCTACATACGATAACAGTAAAAATTACAATAAATTATTATTAAGAGCGAGAAGAGCCAGTCTGACAGAATCCCATATCGTCATAATATGCCATGCTCAGCTAAGCCATTAGAACATGTACCATCGCTATGTATCCCATTCCATTTTCCCGTCAGCAAATTTTGCAATAGCTACTACTTAGTATCTTTCTCCATCTATAAATACTCCTTGTTCATTTCAAAACTTCCATCTCTGATTTCTCACCAAATAATTAATCTCCATAATGCAATTCATGAAATTCCTCATCATCACTCTCAAATCCCTCGAGCCACTCCAATTCTTGTTCCATCAATCCCTGTCCCAATTTTTTATTGATTTTACAACCAATATCTGTAATATCATCCTTGAAAAGACACTCTCTATGCCAACTAATACGTTGACAGTGCTCCCACATATCTTCAATAAGTCGCTTTGTACATTTAGCGATTTGTGAAGGGCTCTTTACAATGGCGTCTTGCTTTTGCATCCAGCGTAACTTTCGGAAAAGTCTTTCTCTCTCCAAATGAAAGTATGCTGCCTCATACATTGTGGTTCCTTTCTGTACTTGAATCTGAATATGATCTGGCATAGTTCGATTCAATAAACTGGCAATCTTATCGAGTTCATATATGTAGCGATCCAAATCCTCTCCAAGAGTGCTCTCGTATGGATCCTCTTCGTATTGATGAAATACACCACAACCAGTACACTCATGAAATACTCCTGAAAGTCTCTCCTTTTCGACGAAAGCTGTCAACTTTTTAGATGCATCGACCATTCTTCTGTATTGAGGATCTAGTTCTTTTAAAACAGAAGCTCTAGCAGTTTTGAACTCTGTGACATCCTCCTTATCTTTGGCTGTGATGGCTTCTGTCCTTAGTGTTAGCGATTTTCAGGCAAATGTTGCTTCAGATATCTTTCGGACATGGAAATAAGTTCATGCTTCAAGAATAAGGATTGACTTACTAGAAAAGGCGAGCTCCACTGGATGATACGATAAAGGAAAGCGAGATTTGAAAGGGTTGCCAAGAGAAGGACCAGGGAGTTGCCAGCCAAAATGACGAGTTTCTCTCCTACTACCTTCATGACCTCTTTGCAAAGTGACCAAGTCCATTGTGAATCGTCCAGATCTTTCGAATGACACTACATATCGCTCTAATCGTTCATACATCTTGAATACCTTTTCAACAGCGGAAAGATCCTCCACAATAGCTTGGTATTTTTGAAGGATAGGTATTGCCAAATTCATAGATCTCTCGAGATTAACCTCGCCCGTCTGGGCTTCGCTATAAGGAAAGTAATACTCAGGACCAGCTCCGCACAAATGAGTAGATTGTGGTAAGTCTGTTTTAAATTGCGCAATGTTCAACTCCAATTTTATATCTCTCAAAAGCCTCAGAGGTTGAAGCAGATACTTCAGTTGATCTTGCGAAAATTTGTATTGTGTATCCTCAGTCCTAACCGTAGCAATACCATTATTGACTCTCGCAAGTGCAAGGACAATTTCGAGAGATCTTTGTGGCTGTGTTGGAGCTTCTTGACATAACGCTTGACAAAAGTGAACGAAAGATTTTGCTGGCACTGGATTTGTTGGAGTCGGTCTGTATGCACCAGTGAGTATTCTCCAGCGCTTGACTTTCTTCAAGGCGCTGAATGTGGAAAACTCAAAAGGGGTCTCTGTTCCAGAATATCCCATCATGCTGCGCTCCAAATCATCCTCTGAATCACTATCATCAAAATCATCAAAGCTAGGATCCGTAAATCTGGTGAGTGGTGATTGTGGGACATGAAGGGAGCCAACTGGACCATAACCACCAATGCATTCGATGATGAAAGTGTTTGAGCCGTAGAGAATTGGTTCCGCTTCGCTGTGAATTGCTTTACATGTACTTAAGGTTGCTGGGGTAAGTTCGAACTTGACAGATTTTCCATATTCGACAGCCTTGCCAATAGATTCGGTTTCACTCAGCTTGGGGTTGACCAAGAGAAGTTCATAGATCTTGAGACGAAGTTCGATAGGAAGTTTTCTCATGAAAGGTGAAGTGGATTTAGCTTGGATCAGACTTTCTTTCGCATCCTTTAACTCCGCAAGAGTACTTTCAATTGTAGCCTGCTTAGCCTTGATGGTATGACGGAGACTAGCACATGATTTTTGCTCTACTTCAAGTTGCATACGAAGCAGATTGATCTGCTCATTTTTGGTTGGAAGTCTTGGCATGGTGATGGCAACGACAACGACGACGATGTTGATGATGTCACTTTTGACTGTTGACGATCTTTGAGAACTGCATCAAAAATCAGCTCGGTCGAGAGAATACACAGCAAGCGGAATTGGTTGAACCTTTTACTTCCTTCGCGCTGTTTTCTCACTGACCACTCATGAATACCATATCAATTCTTGTATTGAGAAGTTGGGATGGTATCTGTCGTGAGACGACTGTACCCTACCAGTGCGAAGGTTACCAAATATTTGAAATGGCTCGAATAACAAATGGAAGTTTATGGTTTGAGTGATCTGATTGAATTGAAGACAAACACCTATGGAGAAGAAGAAGAAGAAGAAGAAGATAATGATGAGATTGGGAAATGATTTTCTTCGTGCAAGTAAAAGTGAATGGTTAAGTGCGAGCTTGCTTCCATGAGGGTCCTTCCTTTCTTAGAACGGAGGGAGAAGGAACAATTGATGCAGAATTGGAGACATACTAGGTACATAACATCAATCAAGACTTCAATGCAGGAACTAAAGACAATGATTAAATGGAATATTCATGCCTTTGGTATATCCAGAATTGTTTTATGTAATGCTACACATAAAATATGTCTGCTACTTGATTACTTGTACAGAAATTGCAAGGTGTAACGATAAATGCGTAGGTAGGTAAATATCATTCATAGCCTTTTAAAGGTTCAAAATCCGTGAAAAGCTAGGTAGGTTATACCCATTGGATGAATGGAAGCAATTGAGTATTATGCGAAGAAATGATATAGAAGCTCGAATTTTTGCACCAACCTGAATGCCATACTAAAAGTTTTTCTTTCTTAGTTTTCCATCCAAAATTTTCCGTTCTCTCCTCCATCATAAAAGTCGTAACAGTCTAGTTTTCACCCCCAGAATCAATCTAAATACCATCTCCCTCTACCATTTACCATTTCATCATCTTCCTAATTCTTGCCTTTCGTCGCCCGATCTAAATTGAATGCTGCACTAATCAAAGCCAAATGACTAAATGCCTGTGGCGTATTCCCCAGTTGCTCACCACTTCTCGCAATCTCCTCACTAAACATACTCAAATGATTACCAAAACTTAACATGTTTTCGAATATGTTAACTGCCTTTACCAGATACTTTCTATCATAAACACCCGCTCTGGTAAGTGCTTCAACCAACCAGAAAGTACACATAGAAAATGCACCTTCGCGACCACCTACGCCATCTTCAGATGTAGAGGTATTGTAACGGAACACGAGGCCTGTCTCTGTGAGTCCTCCTTTTTCGGGAGAAAGAAGGATTTTATCGATGGTGTTCAGGAAACGAGGATCATTGGGAGAGATGAAGAAGACGAGTGGTGCGATGAGAATAGAAGCATCGAGCATAGTGCGTGATTCATAACTTTGAACAAACATTTGCTTTTCGGTATTGTAACCTATACATTTGTCAGTTGGCTCAGGTTGTTTTAATCTATACCACGTGAATGTAAATTACCTTTCTGCATAATTTCTTCGTAAATAGTATCACGAACTCTCAACCATTCTGATTTGTTCGGACATGGCAAACAACGTTTCTCTGAAAGACGTACTCCACGGTCAAATGCTACCCAAAGCATGACTTTGGAATATGTATAGTTTTGTTTTCTGCTTCGTACTTCCCAAATTGACATATCGGTATCTTGCCAAATTTTCAAAACATAATCTAAAAATTCTTAGTATAATGTACTAGTGAAAGATTGGCACGAATAAAATACCTAAAATCTCTCGTACTGCTACCCATTGATCCCAAGTGACAGGCTTTCCATACTTGTTCCAAAGGTAGATCGCGTCCATAAGCTCACCATAGATATCGAATTGTTGATGAAAAGCTGCACCATTGCCGATACGAACAGGTCCACTATCTCTATAACCAGAGAGATGGCTATGAATGATTAGTCTATGGAAAGAAAGGAAAGATATCTCAGATACTCACCTGAGCTCAAGTTCCGGAATATCAGTCTCGCCCCTAATTGTGAACATGATTGGTAAAGCACCATCTGGACCCCTTGACAATCTAAATCGATCACTGATAAAATTCATGTATGCATCTGCCTCATCGACAAATCCCATCCTGAGTAGAATATAAATGGTGAAACTAGAATCTCGTACCCAGGAGTATCGATAGTCCCAATTGCTTAAAAAAATTAGCTAGATACCTATAAAAGATCTCAGGATATTTACCGAACTCCTCCAATGTCTTCGGGAATAGAGAATGTTGGTGCTGCAATGATGGCACCAGTAGGCTCATAAGTCAATAATTTCAAAATCATCAAACTTCTGGCCACAACCTCTCTCCAACGACCTGTATATTTACTTTGACCAATCCAATTTGACCAATATCTTTGGGTGTCATGTTGTTGTGTATCTAAAACTTCGGTAGTGACGTCCCTGGTAATATGATCCGGAATATCGTCACGCAAGACGAATGAAATAGCTTGACCTTCTTGTAATCGTATATTTGCAACAACACCGTCACCTTTACCTTCCTTCTGTCTTACTCGGCGGAATATTAGGGAAGGGCATGAATCTATATTCTCCTCACCATGATCAATAGTCACATCGAGTTGAAGCTTCAAGTCTTTACTGGAGAAGGTGACCGTTTTACTTTCAAGTGCTCCTGGAGGATGTTCCGGCATGAGGATTTCCAGATCATGTTCATCGCGGGCATAATTGAAGGCTGGAAATATCTCCACATCTAAACAAAGTTGTGAGATATGATGACTACCGCCGTGTTCTGAATCTTTCTCACCTAAATCGACGCTGCCTCGAATACATTCGACTCGTCGTACCAGCCATTTCTTCAATTCGCCCTGAACTTTTGTAGTCTCCCGGAAAGGCATGGAACTTTTCTTTGCGACATGACTATGATTTGGACGTGGAAAGAAGTCGATCAAATCAACTACTCCTTCTTCATGGATATATCGAGTTTGTAGAATATTGGACGATGGGAGATATTGTTGCTTTGTATTGAAAGTAACTCCATTCGCAGGTGAGATGGAAAAATGGCCACCTGAGGTATTCGCAGAGTTAGCATTGGTAAATATGATACTAGGGGTACGATATAATCCGGGGTAACTGATGAAGCTCATTGCGGGATAGATCAATGAGGGGTAGCTTGATATCCCCAGTATTTTGAGACGGCATTACAAACGGAGCTCCAAACCAACCTTTGTCTTTATCCAGCAGTCGCCCAAATATTGAAGGAGAATCGAAGTCTGGCCTGGATTGATAGATGATAAGTATTCTGGAAAGTGTAGAGACACTCTATCGATTGCACAACATAGCTTACCAGCACATGAAATCAATACTTCCATCAATACCTACCAACGCACAAGTTCGCATATTCCCAATGAGACCATAATTTTCAATTGGCAAATATCCTGTGTCATGGCGACGAGACGTTTGCGCAATTCCGGGGACGGACATTGTTGATAGATCAAGGTACGCGTTTGTTAAAATGATTGATGCAAGTTGCCTTTTGATGAGAGATGACGAGAAAGTAGTCAACAGGTCCAAAAAGAGAAAGGAACAAAGCAACCAAAACAGTGTAACGAAATATTGCAGGAAAAGGAGATGTTGTTGCAGTTAAGTCAATCTTACAAGTTGGTGAATGGTGATACGTCAATGAGTTTACACAAGATATAAGATTATTTGTGTCGCCATAAGAATGATGGCTTATTATATTTGCTGCAGGCAGGTGTGAAAACAGGAAATGAATACCTTGATATTAAAATGAGGACTGGGTAGCTAATGGCTCATAGCTCATAGCTCATAGCTCGTAGCTCGTAGCTCGTAGCTCAATTGATGTTTGACATAAGAGAAGTTTGAATCTCGGAGTTGCATCTCGGATAGCCACGAGAGCAGCTTGAGGAGAAAACGCGATCGATCTTTTCGTCATACCTACGTTACGGACGGGACGGGATGTGAGGGGAAAGCTTGACATTTCCGACGTTCCGTTAATTAGAACTAAACCCAACTCAGGTCCCTTTCTCTCTTAGCAACAACACGACCACACGACGACATGTGATGGTTGACTGTATCAATTGACACTACTCGAGGAGGTACGAGGTAGAGAGGGATGTCCCGTTACCCAAGGTTCTATGAAATTCCCAGCATTATCTTTGTTTGACCAGGAACCCCCAAAGGATCAGAGGGACAACATGAGGTAATTGTATGAAGATATGTTGTGTCCGCTTAATTGAGTGAAACAGATAGCGATGAGAAGATGGCTTTATGGCTTCATCGTCTGACACAACATAAGCGGTCAAGAAGATAGCTGAAGTAATTTAATCAAAGTTGAGAGCAGGAGTTGGAGTTGGAGTTGGAGTTGGAGTGGGAGTGTGAAGAACCTGACCATGCAGATGTCCTGTCACCATTCGAGATCAGATACTTTCTTGGATCGGGACATTTGTTAACATTCTATTTGTTAACTCCATAGGAAGTCCGTCTATTATACTTTGGCTCTTAAGGCTGATGATGATTGTGATTTGTGCGTTTCCACCTTATCCTGGAATGTATTGACGATCTGTGGGAAGAATCATGAAGGATGCTCAAGATGTCCAAGATGTCCAGGAACTTTTCACTTCTAGAACGACAGATCATACATGTCTATCTAGACTAGGATGCAACTCAGATGATAGCTGTCGGAACGGGGCGGAAGTAGTTCAATATACCAGGTACCTAGTTGCGCGGTGGGAACTGGAGTGGAGTGAGTACTAGGTACTCTGCAGCAAAGTCATCACGGATGTCCGCATTGTCCGATCAAGAGTTTAGTTGTGTGTTTATTTGCCAATAAGAGAGGAGGAGAGAAGGAGGGCAAGAGATGATCTATATCTATATCTATATACAACAGTAGCGAGGAATACATTGATAATCTCGACTGAGGCATCTAATTCATCACGATTGTACTTTTATGATCCCGAGAATGCCATTTGATAGATGTAGATGGCTTGATGGGTACCGGCACTCGTAGATTATTCAAGACGATGATCCATACCCAATATAAACCTGATATCATAATGTTAAGAAGTCGAGACTCGAGTGGACAATTGAGGTCCAAGCAATCATCGAGCTGTAGATAGAGAGGTAGATAGAGAGGTAGATAGAGAGGTAGATAGAGAGGTAGATAGAGAGGTAGATAGAGAGGTAGGATTACCTTCTCGTTGCTATTGTCCCCAAGGGGGATAATATCTTTGTTGCCCAATATATATATACTAGTTCAAGCCAATATACTAGTTCAAGTCAATATACCAGTTCAAGTCAATATACCAGTTCAAGTCAATATACTAGTTCACATATCAAATACGTACGTGATATACTTCTTCATCGAGTCTTCAATCATGTAGTATAAAATGACAGCCCTTATGAAATACCTACCTAGCACTCAATGAAAGTATATACCGGTATATATAATTCTAAGAGCAGAAAATAACCCCAAAATATATAAACTTTCATATTTAACCGCTCAAAATTAAATCCTCATTTCGTTTCACAACCTCTCATTCGTACTCAAGTCAATCGCCAAGTCAAGTAAGTAACCAGTCGCGTGTACCTCATACCATACACCTCCCAAGCTCACACGCATTTGTATCACACCTCACACCTCACCATCACTTAGTAACACAACTCATCCTCCTGGACTGTACACTTACACTGTACTCTTCTCTGACCCTCTTTTCGAACCCCCTGATGCTTGCCAAGATTACCAAAAGATCCAAAACTTATCCATAATCGGAGATAAATCGCAATCAAATCGCAACTCATCACGGTATAGTGAGTAAACATAGTTAAACTGCGAGGGTCTGATCTCCACACTACTACACCATTCGAAAGGTTACAGGCCCAAAAATAATGAAAGCACATTAGCAAATCAACCCTGATTCAGTAATTACCATGGCCTTAGAAGAAGAGACGAGATTCGAGAATCCTGCACAACATCATTCACAATTCGAAAGGGAAGAAGAAGTAGTGGCAGAAGCAGAGGACTTTTCAAATACCCTTCTCAGATCCCATCAAATCTCCACTACGAACACTTCACTCGAATCTTCGCAATCACAATCACAATCACAAGCACAAGCACGGTCAAATCAACCCTCACAATCCCATTTTCCCATACAAACTTTACCAAGAACCTCAATTTCTGAAGCATCGGCGCGGTCGGAAGAAGAATTGTTAGAGCCAGATGCTGCTACAGCTCTCGCAGATTTACATCCAACAGATACAAATATGGATTCACAACCTTCAGGTCATCGGCGGAGGAGGAGTAGCATGATGAATAATTTGGATGGAAGTTTACGAGCTCCAAGAGCAAAGCGATCACCCAGAACATCGACAATTGGAGTAGATTCGAAATCCGGAGATAGAGTGTCAGACGACGATTCGAGATCGACGAGTGATGATATGGAATTAAACCATTTCTCAGAAGAAGGTGATTTACAAGACGATGAAGAAACGGGGTTGACTGCTCAATCCAAGGCGAAACGAAAGAAGAAGAAGATACGGCATCAATCAATGGATCATAGAATCGCGGGAGAAATCAAAGTAACAAAAGATGAGAAGAAAGAGGCGGATTGGAATGTTATAAGGAAGAGTTTAATGAATGGAGTTTTAATAGGACTTTGGTATACATTTTCTCTATCAATATCTATAGTAAGTTCATCATCTCCCATCTCATAGATATCTCTAACTTTCAAGTAGTATAACAAATGGATGTTTGACCCAAAACATCTCAACTTCCATTTCCCTTTATTTACAACATGTATGCATATGCTAGTACAATTCTCTCTCGCGAGTCTCGTCCTTTACTTTCTTCCTCAATTCCGACCTCGATACGATTCCATCTCCAACCCTCACAATACACATGTATCGGATTCAGATATGGCTCAACATGAGGTGGATTCGAAGAAACCGTTAATGACGAGAATGTTTTACTTTACGCGCATAGGACCATGTGGAATGGCAACAGGATTGGATATTGGTCTTGGAAATATGTCTTTGAAATTCATCACCCTTACATTTTATAGTTTGTACTCCCTTTCGATCTCCAAATACTTTCATGCTAACGTACATAAAAGCAATGTGCAAATCCTCAGCTCTAGCATTTGTACTTCTTTTTGCATTCGTATTTCGTCTCGAAATCCCTTCATGGCGTTTAGTCGGTATCATATTCACAATGACAATCGGTGTGGTAATGATGGTATTTGGTGAAGTGGATTTTTCGACAAAAGGCTTCGTCCTTGTTATATTTGCCGCATTTTTCTCTGGTTTCCGTTGGGGGTTAACACAAATCCTTCTTCTTCGCAATCCAGCAACTTCAAATCCTTTCTCCTCGATTTTCTACCTAGCTCCAATCATGTTCGTCTCGCTTCTCGTCATCGCTACCCCCGTGGAAGGATTTCCCGCCCTTTGGGAGGGTCTCAAAGCTCTAGTAGAAGTAAAAGGTCCGGTTTTTGGTCCTTTACTTCTTCTATTCCCGGGTTGTATAGCATTTTGCATGACGGCTTCTGAATTCGCTCTGCTGCAGCGTACATCCGTCGTTACTCTATCCATCGCAGGTATCTTTAAAGAAGTAGTAACGATTTCAGCCGCAGGATTGGTTTTCCATGACCCTCTTACCCCAATCAATATTTCAGGTCTCTTTGTTACAATAGGTGCA
The DNA here is from genome assembly GCA_004916875.1 of Botrytis galanthina. NCBI lineage: Eukaryota > Fungi > Ascomycota > Leotiomycetes > Helotiales > Sclerotiniaceae > Botrytis > Botrytis galanthina. Next base: position 11,322 of record PQXL01000690.1, read on the forward strand.
ATTGCAGCATATAATTGGATCAAAATTCGTAAAATGAGAGAAGATGCTCAGAATGAAGCACATAGAATTCATGAAGCGACGGAAAGAGCAAGAGAAAGTGGGAGTGATGCGGATGGAGAAGATGGGGAAAGCGATTGGGATGGTCAGGAAGGTAGTTATGTTACGAGTGATGGTGATGTGCTACCTAACCCGGATAGATTCCAGGTTAAGAAGGGGGAAAGTTCAAGGGCTGAACATGCACCGTTGGTGGGTGGGAGTTCGAAAAAGGATTTGAGTGATTGATTTCTTGTTGATTGATTGATGGGAGCATGGAATTGCATTGAGTTGGGTTCAATCGCATTTTCAGTATAGATATTTATTTTCACATCACAAGGAGCGAGACGGCAAGACGGCGAGACAAGAGGAGATGAGGTATATATTTATATAAATATGAACCCCATATTGTGGGTATGCAACGAAAGCAGGTGATAGCATGAAATTGGATGGGGATACCCGGCGTTTTTTTTGTATGCATTTTAGGTACTTAGGTACACTGTCTTTGATGGTTATTTCTGGATGGGTTTGGGTGGTAATATGTGGATGGATGGATGGATGGATGGTTGGTTGGACGGATGGTTGGAGGGTGGGTTAGTAGCATAGCATAGCAAAGTAAAGCATAGCATGCGTATGAAGATTTTTTTTTTTGATAAAGATTGTAGAAATGCTTGATTGGATATCGTTTAACTTTGACTTGGACTTTGACTATGGATGTATATATGTATGACCGTGTATGTAAGTATAGAGTTGGGGTATCATTATCATTATCATATCACATGAATCTCTCATCTTCTCTTATCTACCTTTGATTCCTTTCCTTTCCTCTCCTCTCCTCTCTCCCCTCCCTGTCTCATCTCTAGAGCTAGAGCTAGAGCAATAAACATAAACCCTCACTCAACCCACGATTTCCTCTCCCCAAGAAATCTCAACTCTCCTCTTCATCCCCAACCCCTTCCCCACCTTCCCCACCAACTTTTCCAAATCTACACCTCTCTCCCCCTCCCCAAAAACCCTCAAACAAACCCCCTCCTTCTTCCCCTTCTTCCCCAACCCCTCCTCCCACGTTCCCTCAAACCTCAACCCTCGCACCCCCTCCCCGCTCAATCCAGGAACCGTCACAACCCCACAAACCACCCTCGCCACCGCCCCCAAATACTCACACCACCATGCCTTTTCCTCCCCCAACACCTTTCTCAACCCCTCCAACAGCCCTCGATCCACCTTTCCCACATCATTCTCCCACCGCGCACACATCGTCAGTGCCAACACCGCAATAACCCCATGCGTCAACCCGGGCATTCCTGCAATCGCCCCGGAAATAGGCGCGTGCAATGCGCGCGCCGCGTTGAGATTTGATATATCCGCCATATTGTCACCCATATGTTTTCCTACATATTCTAAAATTTCAGGGGTGAAGATTTCCGTGCCCGGTTGAGCAACCGGGAGAGCGGAAGAGAGGATTTTTGCAAGCGCGGCGGATTGGATTGGGGTGCTGGATAGTTGAGAGGGGAAAAGAAGAAGAGGATGGGTTTCTTGTATTTGAGGTGGGAGTTTGAGATATAACACCCCTTCGCGATTTCCTCCGCCGCAGAATATGACTTCTTTGATATTGGGAACGGTTGCTATGATTCCCTCCACCACCTCGACGATGGCGGGAAATTGTTCCCGTCGTCTTTTACTCATGCCGTGAATCTTTTCTTTTTCCTCGGCATTTACTTTGAGCATTTCTTTCGTTTGTTTGAAACGTTTTCCGGATACTGTATAGCCGGCGATAGAGGGGATGGGATATGGATTGATGGGATCAGTATGCATCAACATACTACCATAACCTCTGAATCCTCCACCGCAGAAATATATCGTCACACCCTCATCCTTCACATGTTTTTGAAGTTTGGGAAACCTGTGACACAATCCCTGAAACGTCTCTTGAAATCGAGAACGCATGTCAGTTCGAATATCATGAATATCACCCCCCTTCATCTTCGCCGTCATCTTCGCTGCTCCAAAAGGCATACTTTTCGCACACGCTGCACTTTTCGTCCAATATCCTTCCCCCTCTTTCTCCCCCTCCCCCTCCATCTCTATCTCCGCAACCT
>PQXL01000691.1:0-13425 GCA_004916875.1 Botrytis galanthina
GGGGGGAATGTGCTTCAGAGTTGATAAAAATTTGACGTGTTTTTGATTCGCAGTCGCAGATTGAAAAGTAGTATCGGTGCCAGAACTTTAAGGTCCGATCTGTTGTTCATGACAACAATGTCAATTTGTTATTATAAGTCGTATTAGAGGATGTTTCTGGATAGAAAGAATAGCTAAAAGCTAGAGGATTTGTTGACTCTTTAAAGAGTTTACATATCCATCGAATCCCCACCATTGGCGAAGTTGAAGTTACCAGATTGTTCTCCATTGGTACCGAAACCGAAGGTATTACCAGCAATTTGTGGTTGACCATCATCAGCGCCCTCTTCCTCATCAGAGAAGTACTTCTCAATCATGTTGTATGCCTTCATGTAGATCTCTTCGTTTGCGTTGGTTTGGCAGTCGTGGATCTTCTCCATACCGTGGCATTCCTCGATGAATAAAGCGTATCGGTTAATGCTTTCGGTCCCTTCTCCGGCAGCGTCCTTATCCATCTCACCAACCTTCAAGATGTTCTCAAGACCATCAAGAGCGACTTGGATAATCTTGTTATCCGGGCAGGCCAAAAGATCGCAAAGTGGTTTGATACAACCTTGGTTAACCAAGTAACGGATTTGCTCTGGCTTTTGAAGACCACCGGAGGTAGCATTGGAGATTGCCCAACAAGCTTCCTTGCGGGTCTTGAGGTCGCCGTTGGACAAAAGGTGGATGAGAGGTGGGATAATGTTGGCATCGATAACGGCTTGAATCTGGGTGGAGTTACCGGCAGTGACGTTGGAGATGGTCCAGCAGGCTTCCTTTCTGATACCGTCCTTTCCTGAGCTCAAGAGAGACAACAAGGCTGGGAGAGCACCGCAGTTGATGATAACTTGGGTTTGAACATCATCACCAGTGACGATGTTTCCAACAGAACGAAGGGCAGGAGTTTGAACCGAGGTAGAGGCGTGCATCAACAATTCCACGAGACGACGAGGGATACCGGCTTCGATGACAGCTTGGATCTTATCATTGGCTCCATCGGAAAGGTATGAAATTGCCCAACAAGCATCAATTAAAACCTCATCATCCAAAGAATAAACAAGTTTAGCCAAAACTGGCAGAGCGGGTAAGATCTGCTGTAAATGTAAGTCTTAGCATAATAAAGGGTGAAGAGTGGGAGTCCTTACGGTGGTCCAGTCAGGTTGTGGTGTCTTTCCACGGCAGAAGTTGCTAAGAGTCCAGGTAGCGTTACGGAGCATACTCAATTTTCTGCTGTCACCCAAAAGGGCGAGGAGAGGCTTAAGAGCACCGCAACCCAAAACATAATCTCTGCATGATGGGCTGTCACCAGCAATATTTCCCAAAGCCCAAACAGCTTGTTCTCTAACATCTGGTTCGTGACTTGCAAGCAATTCGACGAAAATTGGAACGGCACCAGCTTCAATGACAACTTGGGTTTGTTGAGCAGAACCAGATGCAATATTTGTAAGAGCCCATGCTGCCTCGAATTGTACAAGTGTATGAGGAGAACGAAGGAATTCGACGAAACGTGAAACGACACCAGTCTTAATAACTTCTTCAATAGGAGGGTTTCTTTCCTTTGAAAGTAACTTTCTGAATTTGGTTGTTGCTTGAATTTGTGCATCGATTTGTTCTGAGAATACGCCTTGTACCATTAAAGGGAGGTCATCGTTCAACTATTAAAAGAATTTTTGATTAGCCATGATGGAGACAGGGTATTTGATAAGGAACAAATATATGTTTAAGCTGTGAAACCAACACCTAACAATGAGACTCGCGATAAAGCTGTGATAGAGGGTCAATCGCAGAAGCGAAAAACATTATCACTAGGACACAGCTACTACCCCACCAAGGAAAGTAAATAGTTGAAAGCTATGTAGGAAGTTCCCAGTGGTGGGGTATATTGAAAGAAGTATTGGCACAATCGTAAAAATCGTCAAGGTCGAGTAATGTGCGAATAGTGTGCTAGTTAAACGGAAAAGATTGTGCGATCTTAACTTACTTGACTTTCTGTGGGAGGCTGATCATCATCACTGTCAGGCTCAGCGCCCAAAGAGGCTCCAGGTCGTGAAGATCCATCTCCTGCTGTAATACCTCTTCTCTTTGCAAGATTCTCATCACGCTTGACTTTTCTAATCTCAACTTGTTGTTCTTCGCGACGACGTCTTAATTCTTCAGGCTTGAAGGTGTTCTTTGCCTTGAACTGAGTTCGACGATGCTCTGGGATATAACGTTCAGCCATGCTTGCGAAATGACTGCGAGTGATATGTTTTGCTATGTTGTAAAAGAAAGTAGGAGGCTTAAATAAGAAACGACCTTTAAAGTTAGGCCGTAGGATAAAATCTTATTTGGAGTTTGATTTTATTTGTTGTAGTGAATGAAGAGAGATGGGGAAAAATTATAGAAGATTCTTTGGGTTCTAAATGGTTTGAGAAGAAGGCCCCAAAAGAATAGAAGAGGAACAATCCGCCTCCAGGCTGAAAGCGGTAAGGATTAGTTTGAAACGTGATCTTAGCGAAACATCCGTGGTGACTAATACTCGAAGCTTGCTTCTTACGATTCATTCTTTTTTCTTATTGGCTCACGTTGATTGGTTAGACTGTTTCTGACATGTCATGTCATGACATGTGACAAACTTTCTTAATAAGCTTTTGGTCGCGTCTACCTACATACAGACATTCACTTAACGCGTCTATTCATACATGGACAAGCAAGAAAATATTCACAATACCGGATAGAAACACCACAGAAAGGAACAGTGACTTCATCATATCTTGAATGCAGAAGAGGCTATAGGGAAAGAGCAAGTACGGCAGGAAGCAGACTCTACATCCATTCGAATGAGCATTCATCAATACACTTCCGGTACATTTCCTGTGCACTCGAGTTTTCGAACAATAGCAGTGTTCACTTCTGTTCATTTCTCAAGCAGAAATCACTTCAAACGTGATCAATTCAGTGTATCTATTCACCAAGAAGAGGGCGGAGCAAGTAAGTTATAAAAATATACCTTAGACAAGAAGAATTATTTGCTATTCAATTGCTACGCACACCGAAAGCTTATGTTCCCAGATCTCTGACCAACTAAAATTTGCTGATGGCTTTTTCAGGGTGAGGAGGCATTACTGCTAGGAATATAATTTGTGAAGTGTTGTCGCGAAGTTTCGCCAAGGCTCTCTTGAAGCATTTAAGAATGGACAATATGCAAAACGTCGACGAAATGGAGGAGATTGCTAAGCCTAAAGTGGTCACTCCCAAGGGCTTTCATACTGTTGAGCAGATTAAGAGTTTTGAAATTCTACCAGGTGGAGTCGTTAAGCCACAATTTGTGAATGTAATAGGATTTGTGATGGATCATCAACCTCCTATCCAAACCAAGGGAACAGGTAGGTGATCACTGGATAATGATTGAATCCACTTCTGCTGTGTAAGTCAGCCAATATTGACACTATTATACAGACTTCAAATGCAGTTTTCAAATTAAAGATTATTCCTCGCGGTTTGAGCGCTTCGGCTTGAGGATGAGTATTTTTTCAACAGAGGATAAGATGCCACGAATCCGGAAGCCAAAGGATGCCGTACTTATCCGTAGTGCAAAGGTATTTCTCTCTTCTTTCGTATACCGTCTGGCTACCAATTGACGAATTAAGGTTCAATTGCGTAATGGGGAGATACAGTTACTATCTCACTTTAGTACCGAATACCACATACTCTATACCGAGCACATCCCTAAAGCTATTTTCCCCGTCATCAAAGCTTCGTGGATTTCAACACCCCCAGCAAGATGCCGACGTCCAGAAGCAATTGAGACTAAGTATGTAGTATGGTCAAATCAACATCTTGATGAAGTTGAGTTTCCTGGTACTCAAGAATTTCAGGAAAAGGCAAAAAAAGCTTTGCAGGTTAGAGATAAGTTTAGTCTACTTAAAGATGTCAAAGACGGCTCGTTTCATGATATCATAGGCGAAGTGAGGAAGATTTATGGAGCTAATAATGATATGGTCACTGTTTACTTTACCGACTACACAGCTCACTCTAACTTCTACAACTATACACTGCCGGGACTATCAAGTGTCATGACGGAAGGTCGCGATGGTGATGAATATGGATATATCAAAGCGAAGCCCAAGGACGAAGCAAAAGAATGGAAAGGTCCGTTCGGGAAAATGACTATTCAGCTAACACTATTCGACTCTCACGCCATGTTTATTCGAGAGGAAAATATTAAGGAAGGCCAGTGGCTCCGCTTGACCAATGTCCACTTTAAATCAGGCAATGCAGGTCTCATGGAGGGTAAGCTTCGTGGTGATCGAGGAGCATCTGATGGTAAAGTTCAAGTCGAGATCATGAAAACTTCAGAAGATCCTCAGAACAATGATCCCAGATGGAAAGACTGTCTTCGACGAAAGCGTGATTGGACCCAAAAGCACGAAAAGGAAAGAAAGAGACTTCAAGAAGAAATTTCAGGGACAGGAACCAAGCGCAAAGCGGAGGGACAACCAAGCGGAAAAAATTCTAAAGCGCGAAGAAAAGAGTCGCGAGCCAGAGCAGAGGCCAAAAGTGCTTCCAGTGAGATGAAAGCCGTTGAAGTTCTTGATTTGAACGAAAATGGTATGTTTTCATGCTATAATGGTCTATCTAATATCTAACAATTAGATAGTGATATTACATTCTTCTCTGACTGAAAGAGACACAATGCCATTATCAAGAATTCTGCAACGCACGTCGCCCATCTCTTCAGATCCCAAATTCGCCGGAATCAACGCACCCTTCGAGAATAACACCTACAAAGCAAATCTTCGGGTTGTAGATTACTTACCTCACAACATTGCCGACTTCGCAGTTGGTCGTAAAATCAGCGAATTCGACGTGTTATCTGATTATAGTGGTGATGAAGATGATGATCCAAAGGAAGATATGCAAAGTTTCCACGATGGTAAGGGTTACGTAGAAAGGAAATGGGAATGGTTCTTCTCGCTGGTAGTCGAGGATGCAAATCAAGATGCTTCTAAAGAGAGAGCTATTCTTAGGGTAGAGAATTATGACGCGCAGATGTTACTCAATCTTCAAGGCGATGCTTGCAAGTATGTTCATCTTTACTGCTTGTTTGTCTGTGTAAAATGAGTAAAGCTAATGTATTGTTGAAGCCTACGAACAAATCCAGGAATGCTCAGAGATGTTAAAGAAACACTCTTTAAGCTCTGGGGAGATTTAGAAGAGCAAAAATCTGCTCTGCTTCTACAGAAAGTCCACAAGAAATCAGAAACAGCAAAGGTGGCCCCCGAAGCTTCCAGGGCTCCAGATTCAGAATCTGAAGAGGAAGGAAATGATCTTGGAAAAGCTAATCATAGTCTTCCAGTGGACTCCGAGGATGAAGCCGGTGATTTGACCCGACAAGGGCAAATTAAAGGATTCCAGAGACCTGCCGTACTGAAAGAGACAAATGCCGATATCGAAGTTGAAAAGAAGGCCGAACAGGTGGAAACACCGCAAGAAATTAAGCCCAAGAACAAGCCTTTTCAGTGTTACATAAAAGAATATGGTATCAAAGTGAAGGAAGAAGATCCACTGAAGGCAAACGCCGGTAATGGGAAGAGCTGGCTAAGGGTTTTTGGACTGTGTTCTACTATAATTCGTTAATGATCGGCCTTGGGATTCAATAATGCGAGAATCGAATCTAGTATGTAGGATCAAGAGCATGAGGTTCTGATATTGTGACACTGTATGATTTATTGGTTGAGATGGAGAGCTTGGAATGTGATGGGACGGATGACCTCAGTTTGATGAGCGGGGGGTATGTTAATGTTATGTGAAGGTCTATATCTTCAAAAATATCTGAAACATTCGAACTCAGCACTTTAAATTACACAACCATTTTGCAAGTGAAACCGTCGTCTAGCAGCATCGTCTTTCCTGTTCCTGTTACATATATCCAGAAGTAATGGCAAACGGTGTTGCAGCTCAGCTTCACTATAGTCATGACCTAACAATACATAATGAATCATAATTATCTCAATTCTCCTCAGTGTTGTAGTTAGTATACAGTAGTATTACTATAGCTGATATCAGGAGTATAATACATACGCTAGTATACATAATAGCCAATAATATTCATATCCGTATATATTATACGAAAGGGATTATACTGATAATATACTGAAATACAGGAATTTATATATTTTCAATAATTTTTTTCCTTATTAGGCTTAAACTCATTCAAAATATGTAATATTTAATAGAAATATTTAATATTTAATAGAAATATATAATATTCAATAGAAATATATAATATTCAATGGAAATATGCGATATTCAATGGAAATATGTAATATTCAATAGAAATATATAATAATCTAATAAAAACATATAAATTCCTATATTTCAGTATATTAACAGTGATATTCAATATTACTGAAATATTCAATATTGCTAGTAATATTCAATTCAATAATACTTATTGGAATATATTTCAAGAATTCAATACGCACTATTAGAGTGGGGTGTATTCAAAATACGGAAAATACTAATTACAACACTGATTCTCCTATAATATGATACTAGTACTCACAAATCTCCTCATTGCCTTTTCCGCGTTATCTCTAGTGCCAAGAACAAGATCCTTATATCTTTTATTTAAAGGACAATTGCTGGCTTGAAATCACTGAATTTTTAGACATCTTATTTCTGGGTGAAAGGATTCACTGTCTTGCGTATACACTGGTTAGCATTGTTCATCAAAAGATAGATAGGGATATCTTTTTCTAGTTCCATCGTCTTAATATTTAGAGGTTTCCTCGTCTCTTTAGAAACTCGGATTATAGATTACTACTAAAACCTATATAAGAATTCGTATTAAACTTAATATATAATCTTTAGAAATAACTTATATACTTATTCTCTAAGATTATATATTAGTGTTGGAACACGTGACGCAATCACGTGCTAACCCCGCACATGCGATGTGGGGTAGAACGTGTATAATAGCATAGCAAATGCCCCCTTCATACGAAGAGGGTAGACAATAATACCATCCAATTCTAACCCTATATGCTTAACGTGTATACACACACCTTATTAGGTTATAGACTATATTTTGAATTATTTTGAAAGCCGTAGTATGTGCGCTTAGCTATAGTATATATGTTTACTTTTGCTTTGTAGTTAGATTTTATCTTTTAGTATGTGTATGAATTTAGGTGAATGACTTTAATTTAATGACTACTGTATCAAGCCTTAAGCTAATGCGAAAGAGACTAGCTCTTTCAGTAGTGCATATGTAAGGCCTATAACTTTCTATGTGGATAGCTCTTTAGATAGAATATAATATACACATTTAGGATCTACGAATACGTGAGTGCTACGTCTTCCGTATCCTGATCAAAGCAACGGTATAATTAATCTATATAGCTAATATTATATATATTCACTAGCCCGCTCCTTTAGGGCCCGTTCGAATCGGTTTTTTTAATAATATTGTCAATATAGATCTAAATGAGATTTCTCGAACACTAATATAATCAATAAAGTAAGTTTATATCTTACAAGTAATAAACTAAATATAATATTTGACTATAAAAGACTACAAAATATAAATTCATAAAATTTAAAAATTTATATAATAACCATACTAAATCTATTATTATTCCGTATCTTGTAGACTATATTTTTATAAACTGAATCTATAAAATTTAGATGGGGTCATTTATCAAATGAACTAACAATCCTATATTAACGAAAAGTAAAAAAAATCACGATCCGAACGAGCCTTAACACGCGTATGTGAGTATAAATTGAGTCGTCAAAAGTCATCATGAAAGCTAGCGGGCTCGCTTATCCACCCGACCGACTAAGAACCATTAAATATATATATTTTACGCCGTAACTCGTGTATTGATGAGGTGCAACCTAATATCTTGTTCTATTCGTGATATCAAAAAGCATTTTTTAGATCTTTCTGATTACTGGCCTCTCAATGCACATGAGTAGCTGTCATCTTTACGATCTCAAAATCAATAAATGATAATCTACCATCCCATATCATAAAGAAACACCTCAAAAGGCACGAGACCATTCATCTCACACCCCATCCCTCAAGAATTCTCACTAAGTTTCCATGTCATCATTCACCCCATTCTCATTTTCGCGCATCGGTCAATACTGGCTAAAGTACCAGAGAAAAAAGTCAGTAATCTTCTACCCGGCTCGACTTCATCTCAGAGTGTGGTAACATACCAATTACATCGCAGATTTTGTCTTTGCGTTCTGATTGGGAGGAGGATAGTACCGCTGTGAGGGAGTCGGAGGTGTAAAAGCGTTGTTGGGGGTCGTCAAAGGTCTCTTTTCGTGGCTCTCGAGAACCTACGAGCATTTAGCTCCCGCCTTACTTTTCTATTTAAGATCCTCCCTATTTCATGGAGTCTCTATGAAAGGTGGAATGATCTGGTTTATTGCTGGATTGTTGGGGCTAATTGGGGCGTGTGTGGGGGGTTCTTTCTTGGTCAATCGCTTGTGCTTTGGCTTTGTATCCTCAATTCTGCTCTTGTCATTGCCCATGATAGCTTGTTTAGGGAGTATTCTATTGATAACTTGGGAAGATACGGCTTTCTATTCGTTACGATTATCCTTGAGGTAGGAACTAAGTATACAAAAAGCCATTGTACATCAAGTATTCACTATCTAATGTATTGGCTCTCGGGCAATTGTATGATAAAAACGAAATCATACTATCTTCCAGATTTACTTCTGGATCGTGGACTCATGTCTAAAGATAGCCGAAATCATGGGGCAATCTTGATTGTGCAAATTGACCATTTTGAACTAAATACTGGTATGACACTACTAGCTGACCGCATTTAAATTCGCAGCAATCAGCCGTTCCAAGCTAGGCTATCTTCTTTTGCTGAAAATCCAAATTTTCTCTTATGCGCAACCCAATTCATCCAAATAAAACTACTCATAGATTTCGCTACGGCAAATTTAGAGCGTCCTTTGTTAAGCGACAAGGGGGTTCATGTTGTATCGATATGGTCTGCCTTTAATTCTATGTTATATTCAACATTTATTAGGCATAGAAGGAAAGTTTTATTTCACTTTCAGTTCCCTTAGTTCCAGACTTGGAGATTCATCCCCCCAAAGACGTTCTTAGTCTGAGACGAAAGTGCGTTGATACCTACAGATGGCGAAGTCTTAGCTCTTCTCGGATTATTTCTGAGAAAGTTATGTTGGTTACATGGCCAATACTATTTTCTTGTGATTATAGATATCTACTTGAATCTTGATGGTGTGATAGTATACATACTGCAGATCTCAAGGAGATTTCGTGTCTGAACTTCGTCATATTGCAGGGTAGAAAATCTGGAAATATGTCGCTTGATGTAAGGATTATGATTTTCTACATCATGATTTGAACCGCCCTCATTCCGAAATTGGGTCACTTCCATTCAGTTTCCCCTCTTCTTTTGGGCAAATTCGAAGGATTTACGCCCGCGCTTGGACGGCACATTTCATTGGCATCGCGATTGGTCGTGCAAGTATATCCAATAACTCCCACCGTCAAACGCTTTTCGTACCACAGATCATGCAGCCTCAAAGTGGTGTTACTATTGATTCGAATAGGATATAGAAGATGTAGTATCCATGTGTTCGTAGGTTCTGTATGTCTAATTGTATTCTATTTAAAGAGCTAGTTATGTAGGAAAGTAGTAGGCCTTATATAGGTACTACTGAAAGAGCTAGTCTCTTTCGCATTCGCTTATTTCCCTTTGATACAGTAGCCATTGCATTGAAGTCATTCCCTTGAAGTGAATACCCTTGTTCACACAGTTACCAGACATTCAAGATATGTCTGGCTTAAATTTGACGACAGGGTCTTCAGAATGCTGGAGGTGTTATTGATTGCTTGACCTACAAATCTTGACCGCATCCTCGAAGATATGGATCTGAAGCAAAAGGCAAATCTCGTAATCAATTCTGTGACAGAGTCTCTTAGATCTCTATTATTGAGGTCAAAGGATTCAACAATTTCATTCTCAAAACACCCACATACAAAGCTTTGTTACAAATGCCAAGAACTGAATATTGCATCATTGCGAAATAGTAACGGTTTCACGCATAGAACACCAAATGAAATACTTGCCGCTACAAAGTCTGGTTGCCCTCTTTGTATCCTACTTGAGAGGAATTTCGATCTCGGTCCTGCATCAATGCCTGTGCGTCTATATGGTATCCGTCGAATTCTACCATCGAATCTTTCTGCATCTCCTAATGTAGGGGATATCGAGTCTATAAGAGTTCTGAATGGCTGCGACAGGGATGTGGACAACCCTTTCTCTCACACGCTAGCACTTATAACGACCGCTGGTCAGTTATATCGTCCCAGTAATAGAATTATAGAAAACTAAAATGAATAGATGATCTTGCAGCTAAATCTCTCTTGAGAAAGCCGTTCATTGCGAATTTCGCTTCAGAAGAATGTTCAAGATTAATAAAATCATGGTTAAACAAGTGCATTCTTTGCCATCCGAATTGCACAATTAATGTAGAATTTATTTTATTTTTGGAATTTCATTTTCAATACAAACTATAACTGCTTTTATAAAAGTAGTTTTGTAAGATTTTTATTATATTTGTATAATATTTGATAATACTAAATGTTGTAAAAATTAAGTTAAAAACGAGTCTCTGGATTGACTAAGAGCTAACAAAACTATCTGGCACCTGTTTTGGGTCGGTTTCCTCACCTAAAACTATCCATATGAATTGCCCCGTAAAGTCGGCTATCTCAAGAAATGGATCCCCATTCCGAAAGTGAACCTGAAGGATTGTATGATTTGGGTTTCATTGTAGAATTGCGCGGGAGCTATTGGGTTGAATAGTGAATAGCCTATCTAAAATGGATTCGTCTCTTATAAGCGGCCTCCTAATTCCTGGTCGGGGAAAGCAGTTACCCCCTTACTTTTTTTGGTAAATAACTTATTCAATTTTCAAAATAAAACTATAAATTTGATATTATTAAATTACTGTAATTTTATTGAATTCAAAAATATAATTAGTTTTCAAATAACATATTATTTTTTAAACAAGGACAACCACTTTCCAGGGATAATTGCTTTCCCCAACTGGGAACTAGGAGGTCACTTATAAAAGTCGACTATTAATACAGGGATGATCGTGGGCTGCATCTGATAAGTAATAAGTAAGATGTCATCGACGAGAATAATCATAAAGTTGAGTATTTGAAAACAAGGGGGAAGTAATTAACCAGGAAGAAACCCCGACCTATCTGAAGCCTAACTAGCAGTGATAATTCAGTCGGCGAAATTCGTTCATCATGTACAGCTCTGGAGATTTATGTTCCATCAAATAGTATATATCTAAGCCCAAGAAGCAAATCCTCGCAGGTCATGAAGCGAGATCCTCGGAATTGCTTACATCTTCAATGCTATCACAATGATGCTATTCTTTCAACATTCATCTCTATGGAATGAAAATATACCGTTGATGTTAAGGCATGGAATAGATATACTCTGCAGTTCGTAGTTAATATACTAGAAAATAGTATTATTCGATATCTGTCGGGACAGGGATCATGTGACCGCACTAGCGCTTGCGCTAGTGCCTCGGCATTATAGTATAAACGTATCGTAGCCCTAGCTTTTAGAACCTCAAGCAATATTACAACAGTGTGAACCATAGTACTATATTATCTTTATTATCCCCATAGTGATATCAATATTAATTAGTGATATTACAGATCAAAAGCTTGGCACCTTAATTTTAAATACAATATAGGTTTATAACTAAAATTAGTATTTCTTTGAAAAAGTATAAGCTCTTGTATTAAAACAATATGGTTTAATACCTGCCCTTGTATAAATAAGAATTGTTGACAATATAATAGTAATTCTTATATTAAATATTAATCCAATATAGTTTGATATTGACAAAACCTAAAATTAATTGATAATATAACAATAACCCTTATACTCAACCTTAATCTATATTTTATTCTTTAAAGTAATATATATTAAAGAGTATAAACCAATAGCTACCAGTTTAAGCTAAGCATTATTTTTTTTCAAACAAGTATAACTTTACCAGATTTTGGTAAAGTTATATTTAATTACTTTATTTTATTATCTATCTATTATTCGTTAATATAATAGAATTATATAAAAATGATTCTATGGAATATAAGTCTAAGTATGGTGATATTACTAAAAACATGACCAAATTAATTATACTATTAATCATCCTATCTAATGATTTTAATATATTGATTATAAGATAATAGGAATATTTTATTGATTTTATAAAAGAAACAAATATAAAAGAAATTAGGGATTTTTATAAGTATAAACTATATAAATATTAATAATTGATTTATTATGACAACAAGTTTTAATTGAATTATTTTAACATATTCGAATATTTTACTTCAAAATATTTTCAGGTAATTAGCATATATCTTTTATATAAATTCAAGCATAAGCTATACTTATACGGCTTATTTGTTACAAAATACAAGATCTATATAATACAAGTTATTTATAATGCTTTAATTGATATAATTCAATTACTATATAGAGAATGGTTTGATAAAGAGATTATGGATGCATTTACAGACAAGGAATTTACATTTTAATCAAAGAGTATATAGTAAAGAATAACTACAAAAGATATTCGAATATCTGCATATATATTAATAAAAGAATCCAAGATATTTTAAATAAATGGTTAATCTGGATTATTAGATTTTAATTAATATAGGTTACTATAATTATTAAGTGTTTTACCTCAGATCACAACAATTTTAGAATTCAGATCTTTAGATGGTAAAGAAAAGGATATTAATATTGAACAAAAAGTATTATTGTAAACACCCTTATACCCTAAATTTACTTATCAAACTAATATCAATCTTTTATAAGAGAATAATGAATTTAATAAATTTATTGTAAATTGATTTTATTATCAAAAGAAATTATTAACTTTGTAATTAATTCAATATAATTTTGGATAGTTTCAATCCAAAATACTTTTTCAATAATCTAACTCTTTATTATTATAATTGTTATTACTATTATAAAAAAGAAGTGATCAATTATTCAATAGTTTATTTAATAGTAATAGTAATTCAAGTAAAGGAGGAGAAGAAAAAGGTAATAGAAGTAAAAGAAATAATTTCTTATAAAATAGTTATAATGAAAATAATAGTGGTGGAGGTAAAGACAGTATAGAAAAAGAAGAAGGAAGTAATTCAGAATATAGTTATAATATTCTAGAGATTTTTTTAAATCCATTATAAAAAGTCATAAATATTAGTTAACTTCTTAGAAATCTTATAAAACTCTATAACAAGAATAATAAGTATAATAGGTAAGATAATAATTTTATTTATAAATATAATATATTCCTTAACAACTA
>PQXL01000692.1:0-13324 GCA_004916875.1 Botrytis galanthina
AATGAAGGTATAATAATGAAGGTATAATAATGAAGGTATAATAATGAAGGTATAATAATGAAGGTATAATAATGAAAGTATAATAGAGTAAAGATATAATAGAATAAAGATATAATAGTGAAGATATAATAAAGTAAAGATATAATAGAGTAAAGATATAATAGTAAAGATATAATAGTGAAGATATAATAATAAAAATATAATAATAAAGGTATAATAGAGTGAAGTGTGATGTGAATGTTGGTATTAAAGAGTTACTAGGTATCATTCTAGAGTTGCCTGGGTAGCTTGTTTTGAGTGAAGTAAAGTGAAGTTTCCCATCATCTGAACCTTATGTCATCATGTCACTGTCATACGTCAACGTCAACTATAACGTCAACTATTTTAGCCGATGCTGGGGAAAACTAAACAACGGGCGCACTAGTGGTAGCGGAGTGTAAGTTGATAATTGACCGTCATGTTTACACTACTCACGTCGAATTATATAGCGAGTACATGTAAAGTATCGACTCCAAAGAAAGTATATCTTCATTTCATCATGCATTCATTCATTACCAGGTACTTGCCCGTCCGTCCTACCAAGTGTCACTTACTAAGAAAGAAACTTGCCGGTCCCCCTGTTCGGCTGTACGACCCTTTGTCAATAAAGGATAAGATGATAAATGATAAATGACGTAGAGATTCAGGGGTTCATTTAGTGGCGTGGTCCTACAGAATACCACCTAGTACCCAGTCGTTACTCTGGTCTATTTACTATTCGGGAAAGTCTAAGAGTTTATCGTAGGTTTATCGTAGGTTTATGACTTTAAGAGTCCAGAAAGAAAAGACACAGAATATATTAAACTATTTCTCATTCGATGATGCTTACTTGGAATTATGATTGGCGTGGGTAGTGAGAACCCACAACCTACTCGTCAGCCAGGTGCCATATTAAGTTTCATCTGCCGTGTGTCTAGTAATATTTGAGACCAAAACGCTGGCTCAGTCATGTGATAGTAATTATAACATCTACAGCCACACCTCGGTAATCGCTAAGATCAATTCGCAACAAACTGTCGAGCTCAATCCAATACATCATCATAAAAAAGGGATCAAGGAAGAAGTGGTCACATTTCTCCATCGCCAAACAACGCTGTTGTCATGCATTCTATGATTTGTGTGGAATCACATCAGCCTGATATCGTACTCGAATCTCATTCTGAATATTGCGACTCAAACCTGAAGCAAGGGGAATTGGTGGAGCTTTTGTTTTTTTGTCCTAAAAAGAAAGACGGTACTACCGGTATTTCTACTGTTCACGATACCAAGTGTTGCTTTGTGCACTCGAGGAGAACAATGGATGCTTTTCATACAAGTGGAACAACGGGCAGCTTACTCGCTCCACATGATTCCAAAGAATACCATCCCCATACGACCAGACCCTCAAACCCATAATAAATCATCATGGCCCGCAAGGCTTAGATCAATCTATGAATTAAAGCTTAAATCCAAAGCCAAGACTGAGGACCCATCAAAATGAGAAGTTTGATAGTATCAACCTCGATGGGAGTTTTCAGCAATATCATTCATTCCATAGTGTTTGTGGGAGATCAGCAATATCATTCATTCAATAGTGTTTGTGGGAGATCAGCAATATCATTCATGCCATAGTCTTTGTGGGAGATCAGTGGATGAAGATTCGTGTACAGGGCAGGTGAGTATCTTGATTACTTCTATATACTGCTCGCTGAAAGTGTCGTTGTCGTTTATCATACAACACATGGCACCCATTCGATAACGAGTCTTTTTTGAACAATTACATATTTTTCTATTCTATCAAGGCTCAAATACTATTATCAGCAGTGCCGGGTATTATCAAATCTCGCTTCAAAGTCTTACCTATGCACAGAAAAATATCTCCTCATTGAAATCAGTCGATGCACATCACAGCTTTCCGCTCATCAAATGTTCAAGCACACGCCAACCTCCACCAACTTTCTCAACTCAAAATATACAACATGAATATCAATTTATGTACAACAACACCCCCGAGTTTCATTCCCTAAGTCAATTTAAGAAGCGCTTTCGCATTCTCGTATGCCAACTTCGTCTTGGTAAGTGTGTTCATCTCCAGACGGTCAAACCATCCCGCAATCTCCACCGTATCCTCAAATAGATAATCCACACTAAACATTACTCTATCCTCTCCCGTTCTCTTAATCGTATCCACCACTGTTCCTGCATCTTGTACACCCGCAGTTGTAACCCAGAAATTGCGAAGCCAGTACTCTTCCATCGTAAGCGTGCTGTTGAACAAATCTTTATTGAAATGTCTCAATCGCTGATCAATACGTGGAAGGAAAAATGGAAGTCCCTCTCCACAATGGCCGAGCACAATTTTAAGAGTAGGGTATTTATCCAGAGTTCCTGAAACCATAAGACGGAGAGCATGTGCACCTGTCTCGGAGGAAAATCCCCAGGGAGATGAACCCAAGAATTCATAGCCTTTGACGCTGAGAAGTTGGCTAGGGGCTGGCATACGGGGATGCAAGTAGATGGGAACATCTAGCTCGACTACTTTCTCAAGGAAAGGCTCCATGCTTGGATCGTCAAGATAGACGATATCGTTTGCGGTACCGTTGATGCCTCCATTGTTAGTGTAGCCTCCGACAAAGGATCCAACACCTCCGAGTTCTTTGACACAGCGTTCGAGTTCGGTGGCGGCCTTGGAGGGTTCTTGAAGTGCGTTGCTACCTATTGGTTTTGTTAGTCTCGTTGTAAGTACAAGGCAGGCAGATGTATGTTACTTACACCAAAATTCGAATCTCCCAGTGTAATTTGCATTGTTCTTATAATTCTTGTACAAATAATCATTCACATATCCGGCGGCATAAGTCGCATAGGTAGCATTGAAAACTCCCTGGATACCCGGGCCTCCAAATGTTAAAACGGAAATGCTAATGTTTGCAGCATCCATATTGGCAATGCGTGAAGGAATATCGAGCATTTTTTCACCTACATCGGCGATGTAGACAGAATCAGAGTATTGAGGTTCGTTGGTGTTGGGATAGTAAGGGACGGTATAGAGACCGTTCAGGAGATCATTGCCAACATGTTCTTCGAGGGCAATTTTACCAGGAATGGATGTTGAGGCATCGTAGAAAGTTGGACGACCAGAATTCAAGACGGTCTCTTGAGGCGTGTAGTCTGCAGCTGATATGGAAGAAGGAGTGAGGAGAAGAGTTGCCAAAGCAGCTTTTCCAAAAGTACGAACGAACGACATGGTTGCAAAGCTATTGAACAAAAAACAAACTCAAACTCAAACACTATTCACAAACACACAATCTCTCAAAACCAAGACCTCTAGAAAATCCTCATCTATTTATCTCTCTCCCTCTCCCACCATCGATCTCTCGCCTCCCAAACCCTAAAATTACAACCCGGAACCACATTACTCCATCCGGACGCGTCCACCCTCATCCCTACTCCCACCACGCCCCGCACTTCCCCATACGCATATTTTGCACCGCCCTATCCGCACCTATTTCTACAAATGCTTGATTCCCCGGCTTGCCCCCCGATACCCGGACTAGCATCTTCATCCTTCCCCCTCTCTGATTTGAGGAATTGCAAATGATTCAATCTTATTGATTTCGTGCTTGCCACACGTTTTACGCAGCTGGAGATCGGAAGTAATATTATTTATAGCATTTTATAGTGTCTGGTCCCCATGCCTAGATAGGAGTGCATGGTAGTGAAATTTGAAATTTGAAATTTGATACTAGACTACGGAGTACTCTGTACAGAAACGAGAAATATCCCGATCCACAGTTCAGAAAAGAAGCTTTGGTCCGAGTGGACGGATTCGTTATTTACAGTGTAGTTTGATTCATTGGATCGGTCTTGCATTGATCGAGAATAGGCCGGTTCTGGTTCCCTTTTGCGGATCACATCTGGGCTCCTCTCTCTCTCTCAGTATTTGTATTTGTGTTTGTGTTGATTATGGTAACCTGGTGGTATAGAGAAAGTGCTGATATCTTAAAATGCATGGTTGAATTATATATTCTGGTATGGGATTATGTGTGTATTCTATCCGGGTTTCCCGAAAAGTGGACGGCGCTTATTTTTAGAGATTGATTAATAGCCTTATCTAGGAGATTATTTGGGGGGAGATGGTTTTTTGTATACCTGCGAGCCTACCTAGGTAGCTATCGATTTTTGTTGATGTGGTACAAGTTGACTAAATCTTGGAATTGTTGCGTTAATGTTTTTTTCTTCGTTGTATGTACTGAGTAGTGCCATAAAGTTGTATTTCATTTCTAATTATGTCTTCGGGATTAAGAAGCTCAAGGAGTGTCTGATAATGAAGCAGAATATCTCGAATACACAGTATTAGAGTCGATAATAGAAAGGAATGAATTCGACGATTTGGGGTATAGAGAATATCGATTGGTCATGAGTATGACTGTCGTTGCCCTTTCATGCGAGTTGCCCTCGTAGGGATGTTAGCATACTGCTGTCTTGTTAGGTGCCAGCGCATTTGTGCTTAGCCAATCCTCTTTGATGAGTATGTTACACAACTTTCTATATGCGTAGAGGGTTGCATTCACGGGAGTGCACCACGTATCTACGAATTTATTGAAGGATTCTCTTTCACTTCATCTTCAACAGCACATCTACTTCTTGAGTAAAGGATCGAATTGCGAGTGCACGAACATGTCGAGCTCCGTGCCTGAACCAATGTACTCTATTCAAGAGGTCTCAGGTAAGGGAAAAGGACTCATCGCCACACGAACAATCCCTATGGGTACATGCATCCTTGCCGAAGAGCCCATCATCAGGATCCCAGAGGACGCTTCTGATACAGAAGTCTTGCGAGCATCAATACTTAAACAGGTCGAAGCGCTCACTGCGAACAAACGGCAAGCTTTCCTCTCCATGCACAATATCTATGCCAACGACGCTATCTCGCCGCACCTAGGAATAATCCGAACAAACGCCCTGCCCTTTGGAGATTCTGTAAGAGAAGCCGGAATATTCATAAATGCGTGTCGAATCAATCATGCCTGCGATAACAACGCCCAAAAGGGCTGGAACGAGAATACCAAACGCCACACCATCTATGCGAAACAAGACATTGAATCGGGTGAAGAAATCACAATTTTTTATCTCGGGGTCCTCAACAAGCGCGAAACTCGACAAGAGAGATTGCGCAGTAAATTCGGATTCACGTGTTCATGTCATCTCTGCTCCCTGCCTCTCGATCAGAGCAAAGCGATCGATCGCAAGCTCGAGGAAATTCTCAAGCTCGACGACCTCATCAGCCAAGATGGCATGATGGGAATCCTGTCTGTCCCCTTGCTCAAACTTCGCTACGTGGATCAGCAGGTTCGTCTGTACAACGAACTAGGACCCAATGATACCGGTCTCCCCAGAGCCTTCTACGACGCGGCGCAAATCTGCATCGCGAATGGCGATTTAGCGCGCGCGAGAATTTTCGTGGAGAAAGCGGTGAGGGGATGGACGGTTCTTGGGGGTGAGGAGAGTCCGAGTGTGGTGCAGTATAAAGCGCTGCTGCGAAATCTAGAGAAGCATGAGCTGTATGGGTTGTCGAAGCAGTGGAAGACAGCGGTGGATGAGGTTCCGACGGGGCTTGAGGAGGAAAAGTGGGAGAAGTGGTTGTGGAGGAGGAGGAAGAAGACGAAGAGGTCGAGAAAAGCCTCACTTGCGGCCCTAGAGGAGAGTAACTAGAGAGAATTTCCGGCATCAGGCATCTGAAGTTATGAAGCTCTGCCTATGTAGCTATTTCCGCATTTATGGGGTTCGAGCTGTCACAGTTATTTGACCCCAAATGAAACTTTGTCCATATCCACACTGTCATTCGTCTCCATCAAACCAAGAGATCAAATCACAGAGATGTCAATCCACACTTCTTCGCAGTGGATGCCAGTCTCATCTCGTAGATTCGTAAACTCTACGCGATGCATAATCTATAATCCATGCTGTGTATTCCGAAATTTCGATGCAAATCCTTTCTGTGCATTTCTTTATTTTCCGTACGACGTTGATCATTGATTTTCTTGTACTTTGATAATCATGTGCGAGTCTGTGACTTTTAGGTTCTCGGAATTGCTGAATATGTGCATCCTTATATAAGATTACATACATCACCTCCCGATTTCATCTCAAGAAGTATATCATCACATCAAGAGATAGTACCTACCTACCTACCTACCTACCTAGATATACCTTGAGCATAGTCAAAGACTTTATAACTGCGATGAAGAAGACGGGATGAAGAATGAAAATGATAAAGCAATGACAACAGTTTAATTCCTCGCCGTTTTAGCATGATTAGCAGGATATTTAGGAGGGGAGAATTATTATCAGATTCTTCTTCCAAGTGCGCGTGCCGTATAATTTCATCGAAAGTTGCTGCGTGCATTGGATTGCTATGTGCGATATAGATCGCCATTTCACAGGCTCCGAGAATCGGGATTCTTTTCATCGATGTATTTCTACCACGATACATATATCGTATAGCTATATCACAGCAACCTCGTCAACTCTCTAACTGCAAATCGATAATTAGGTACTTACATGACAGCGATGTGTATTATTTGTTCCTGTACGATATAACGAAGTTCAAAAGCCAGGTGTGCCTAGAAAGATCAGAGATAATTTAACGTTAAATATCTTTGTGTTTTAAAACAGGTCGTCAAGACTCTAGATCCTTTTTTTCTTCAGAAAATTACGCTCAGATTCTAAGATACTGCCCTCGCGCTTAAACTCACAAATAGTGTTTGCTTCGAAATGATATAGTGGAGTTACTGAAACACAGCTCGAGCCTAGTAGTTCCAGTGCATTTTAGGCCGTCTCATCTGAGTTCTAAGGCTTTACTAGATTACTAACCTCCCTGGTAACATTATTGCTGCACGAACTTTGTGAAAGATTGTCACTTGCGTAGTCTCTGTACTGGCTTGGAGATTATAGCATTTTCGCTATTGGGATCCGCAGTTGCTATCGGTTGTAAATTTGAGAAGCTTTTGTACCACAAGTTGCCAAGGTCATCTTAGAAGCCATTAGCCTCGTTTATAACGATTGTTTTCTCAAAGTCGCTCGTTGGAAAGCCTTGAAAGTGGAGTTGATACGCAGGAGTCCAGATTGCTGAGAGAACGGTATTATCCACCAAAATTGCAGCCTCTGTGTAACATATGGATTGAGACTTGAGTTCTCGAAACATTCCGGAGAACATGGTAGCGTTTGTTTGTATTCATTCTTTAGAAATAGAGCGAAAATATTTTCTAGAGCTAGAACTAAACGCTTGCTGTGGATGATTGAGAAGACTTCTACATCAGGTAATCCAAAACATTTCGCTCTTCTCTCTCCATTGTGGTTCAGCGACCTAGGTGTTCATAAATCCATGAATATAGCATTCTCCTAAGAGTTCCCATCGCTTATCTGGTACAAATAATTGCTCTTTATTAGGTGAGTATACGGGTGGCCGTGGGGAGATCAGAACTTTCCATGTAATAGGGGATCGAGTTAAATGGATTATATCTCTCCAGATGGAAATTACCCGTATGCCTTTTTTTAAGGCAAAACTTTCATCTGATCGAGGACAGATCTCATTGTCGAGTACGTTTCTGAATCTTTCTTCAGGGCTCAGGTCAGATTGAGATACTTCGAACATGGCTGATAGAACCCCTTCGCATGCAGCTGAATAGAATGAAGAATTTAAAACACACCCCACCAGAATGCGGTGTGACTACGTTGACTTTTCCGACGAATGGATGATGAGCAATATTCAATATTCAAATGAATGCCATTTGATACGCGGGACTGATTACTTACTACTCGTATAGCGAAGTAGAGCCAAACATTCTCTAGAATGTACATATGGTTGACCGGATAATTTCAATCAAGAAATATGGGACGAGAATCGTGAGCGAATCTGAAAAGAGATTTAAGAGGGATACGAGCGTTTGGGTCGACGAAGAGTGCTAAAGTTTTGGTAATCTTCCCAATAAGATTTTGAAAGATGCATCACCAAATTAGTTGAATGTCAAATAACATTGAAAAATTATTTTGGAACTCTTGCCATCCAATCGACCTCCGTGTCCAACTAGACTCCGGCCATCTCATCGAAGTCAATGAAGTGGAGAATCCACAAGGCTTGAAGATGAAAAAAATTACTGTCGCCATTTACACATGTGATCACAATGCGTGCAGCTGTTCAAGTTACATTCCACAACCAAAAAGGCAAGTGCGATATATGGGATGATAGGCGCGGCTTAAAATGGTCACTACCCACGGAAATTATTATCCCGCTCTCATCGCGCTGTTACTCATACAAACGATTAATTATCAGAATGCGAAACCCCAGCTACTGTAACGTAAATGTTGATTGCCGAATAAGCGGATTTTGTCGAGGTTGGAAAAAAGCCAATTGTTACAGACGTAGAAATTGCTTGCCAACATAGGTAATACTTAGCGTGGAAGGAAGACTATGGTATCCAGGAGGACTATGATATTCCAGAAGTGGCCAGCGGTTACGAAGAGGTTATCTCTAGATTGTGGTTGCAATCTGTAAGTCACAGGACTCTATGGAGATTGTTGGTCCTTTTGCCACATGACTTGGCCATATATTCGACTGGAGCATCACCTTTCAGATAAGATCTTCCGTAGCTAAATATCACTGTCTTTTGTAACATCTCTCGAAACTATCCTGCCTGTTAACGAATGGCTTTTCCAATGGGTGTTCGTTTGCTTACCCATTCCTGAAGTTTGCGAAATAAGTCACAATATATACCAACAATTCCAGTTTTGAGTCTTCTCTTACCAATAGCTCTGGTATTTACATCGACAATGGGACTCTCAAAGCTCTGGGTCCAAGGGACATAGAAATGGATTTCTCCATCGTCTTCGAGTCGGACGAAATTGTCGCAAATGCCTTAAGAACCTAAAGCCTCGCCCAATATCAGGTTTACAGAGGACTCGATTTTGATTGACACTTTCGAATTTAGAATCGGAGATCAAGACCACAGTACCTATTTGTGCGACCGATTTCAAGGTTTGCTTTACCGTGACAACGATAGTGTGGTGCCCAAAACAATCATGACAGCTATGCTTGCTGAAACTTCTGCTGGCTCTGGAGTTTCTGTTTCGATCTAGGAGCGAGCCAGGGTAGTAGATCTCGGGAATTTGATCTTGTAGACAATTCTACCGATACGAACGTATTCTTACATATAAAAAAATGCGCCTCTTAGAGCAAAGCCAGTATGGACGTTGGTAGTTCTTCAGTTATGTTCGCGCGTCTGTTCTTTCTCCGGATATCTGCTTATTGTGAAATTGAAAACAGACCGAATGGGCTTCCATACTATACTATAGGCATAAAAAAAACTTGCTCGAAAGGGAATAGCACGAGCAGTTGTGAGTCCTTTCATATCCAGTAAAGTGAAGCACTGGATAATTCTCAGTGAGCTCTCAGCCATGCATTATGGTTATTCACGATACATGAAGATCAAGCTTTGTACTCCGAATCCGTAGGAAATCAATTTGTGCTCTGCTCCGTACACTGCTTACTTTTCGCTACCCCCATTGCTAACCCAATGAGCTACCATTCCGCCCTACAATCGCCAGCTGATTAATATACGCTAACCGCTTCAGACGATACTCACGATGTGCTCCGTAATCGCCCCACATTTATGGAATTGAAGCCGCTTTGCTTGATAATTGATTTCAAGTCTCACCCTTCTCATCCTCCACAAACCATTCATTATAGACAATTTGTCAAATAAGAAATCAAGTGATTCGTCAAACCAAAAGACTTCACTGCTCAAGTGGGTAGTGAGGTTGTTTATTGCGATTGATGAGTGATAAGCATGCATAAATTCATGCTCGGATCGTCAATATACCGGCTCCGTGTGCATAAATTCTTCGGAACTTGTTCATAATTACTTTAACGAGGTCAGGGGAAGTATCATACACAATACTTCATGGCAGCAGCCACGACTATATAAGGAGGCCAGTCGCCTTGAGCAAGTGTTCATTCAAACATCCAGAAAGCACTCAAGCATCATCAGCATCAATAGAATTCAATTTTCACAAGTCACAAATCAACCTTTTAAAAACAAATCACCTCTCACAAAATGGGCCTCAAACTCTACGGTATGCGTCAAGCAACTTGCACTCAGCGAGTACTCACTACACTCGCCGAGAAAGGCGTTGACTGCGAGTTCATTCTTGTCAACCTTATGACAGGAGAGCAGAAGTCACCTTCGCATCTTGAGAAGCAGCCTTTTGGCAAGGTTCCCGTCCTCGACGATGACGGGTTCCTGATCTACGAGAGTAGGGCTATCTGCAAGTATCTTGCTCGAAAGTATGCCGACAAGGGTACTAAACTCATCCCAGCAGAAGGGGATGTGAAAGGCTATGGTTCATTTGAACAAGTAAGTCTCTGGTCAATGTTTTTCAGGACGGCAAACTAATACTTTTTTAGGCTTGCTCAATCGAACAGGCTTACTTTGATGCCGAAACCTTCGGTCTCTGGTTCGAAAACTTCATCAAACCGTAAGTCCTCACATCCCAATTCAATTCACAATAATACTGACAAAATAACAGTGCCAGAGGATGGGGTGCTACTAGCCCTGAGATGGTTCAAAAACATCTCCAAACACTTGACAACAACCTCGCTGTTTACGACCAGATCCTCTCTAAGCAGAAGTATCTTGCGGGAAATGAATTTACCTTGGCTGATTTGTACCATTTACCACACGGTACACAGGCATTGAAGTATGGATTTCAAGACTTACTCGCAAAGTATCCTCATGTGAACAAGTGGTGGGAAGGAATTCAAGCTAGAGACAGCTGGAAAGAAGTTGTTGCTGCTGCTGCTTAGGATTATCATGTGTCTCTGCTGTGGCACACATTTGTTGAGGGCCTACCAATCATCCTCATGCATTGCGGTTGACTGCATTTGAGTTCTACGAAAAGATAGCACTGCCACTATTTAAACACTTATTATCATCTTCCCAAGCTCTCTTCATCATTATGCGTGTTTAATAATTGATCTGGCTTTTGGCATTCGAGATTCTACTTACTTGTACCTTTTGACATATATCTATTTAATTGAATTTTAACGAAGATTGAACTGGATAATGGCTGAGGCTGCTTTTGCTGCCGTCAGCCTTGGTGCATCGGTTATAAGCTTCATTGGACTGACAGGCCAAATTCTTCAAGGCTGTCAATTTATTTGCGACTGTTTCGATGACATTAATGGCGCACCGAAAGAAATACTACACATACTTGAGCAGCTGAAATGTTTCGAGAAAGGGCTTCGAAACTTTCAATGTACCCTTGAAAAGGTGAAGCAGTCCACAGACATATCAGGATCAGAAGACGAGATCAAACTAGCCCTGCAGCTTAGTGGGCTTACTGTCAAAGAGCTTCA
This sequence comes from Botrytis galanthina, assembly GCA_004916875.1. Lineage (NCBI taxonomy): Eukaryota > Fungi > Ascomycota > Leotiomycetes > Helotiales > Sclerotiniaceae > Botrytis > Botrytis galanthina. The sequence continues at coordinate 11,432 of PQXL01000692.1, forward strand.
AGAGTTTGTCAATAAGTACAAGCGTAATGGGAAGAATGATTGGTGGAAAAGCTTTAGATTCGCCAAAAAGAAGAACATATTCACCAAATATGCCAGCAGACTCTACCAGGCGAAAATCGATATCATCGGCATACAATCCAGATTGAATCTGTAAGAAAAACATTGTGCCCTCCCCCCAAAAAAAGATAGCTGATTACAATATTTAGTATGATTACCACGGACATACAACAGATGGTAATTGCAACTGCCACCACACCATCTACTACCAATGCCTCGACAACCATAATAACTACACAAACCACCCAAGCTTCGAACAGAAAAGAAGTTCTTATTAGTGATCGGACCTACGAAGATGTCACATATGCCATTCAAAAAGATGTTTTCGCTGGACTTGATCCAATTTTGGCGCAAATGGTCAAGAACAGTGTCAACATGGCTCTAAAAGACTTCAATTTCAAGAACAGATCTGATACTGGAGCTGAAATCGTGAGCAAAAACTTACCTGGAAACAATGAACAGTTGCCGGCATCCAGGGATTGTGGTGGTAGCCTCTTAGATGGGCGTACCAATTCTAGGGTTGTGGAGCAAACTACTACAAGAAGCACAATTAATGCTTGGCTGGCAACAATAATTATTCGATCAACAACGACAATCTTAGAACAAAGATTTGGAGATGATATTAGCAATTCAGAAGAGCCCCTAGTAACATCAAAAACCACCCACAAGATTGATATTCGTCCCAATTATCTTATACAAGCGCGGTATCTTGTGTTCATCGTTCAGCAAAGGAGGGGTTCAATTTTTGGATGTTCTGATATGTGTTTAAGATGCTATAATAACGTCCCATTCGATGCTCCAATTACCAAAGCTTGTCATATGGGTGACTTATCTATGGTGCGTAGATTACTTGCGGAGGGAAAATCTACCATTCACGATATGACATCATCCAGCGAGGGAGGGACCATGTCCTCATTACTGTTCCATGTTTGGGAGGAATGCTATTATGCCATCTCCATGGTCAACGAAGATACCTGCGGATGTCGTGTTTCCAAAACCGTCGTCCGCCTCAGTAAGTTTTTCAAGGTTATGGAGTACTTGATAGAAGCGGGAACAGACCTAAGTGATTCTACGCCAAATCATGGGACAGGGATCACACCGTGGTTCTGGCGAGTTATACACATACTATTTGGGTGCCATCCCCTAATAATTCCTTATCTCGAACAGCTTATAAGGCTCATTCTCAAGAGATCGACTGATGACCCATTTGAACACAATGGGATCCTGGAATGCCGACTTCAGTATGGAATTTGGTACTCAATAGTTGCTCAATCCATTCCTTGTATTAAAACCCAAGAGATTTGGCCATTGATAGCTATAAAGTCTATAAAAGATGAGTTAGAGTCGTCAAAACATTTATCTTGGCATCACCTTGAAGAGCCTCCGTGGGCCCTTCTTCACGACCCTCAAGGCCTGTATATCCAGAGAGTTCTTCAGTCCTTCAAATTTGAGGACTCGACCTTGGAATCCTAAGTCGAATACCCCACTTTCGGGCCACCCCTCTTTTGGGCCACCATTTTACACCAAAAATTACTTTTTCGATCTATTAATATCTCTATCAATATTGAATATAATTAAATAAAAATTTATATTTATATAATTCAAAAAATTTTAAAAATATATTAGAATTTTTAGAATTTTAGGATTTTTATAAATTGAGATTAAAAGATTCAAAATATTGATTTTTAAATTTATATAGGAATCAAATAAAAATTTAAAATTTTTATATAATCTTTAATAACATTTCAAAAATAATTATTAAAAGAAAATTATATATCTTTTTGAAGATTTCAAATCTGAATCTATATAGAAATTCAAAAAAAAAGTCAAAAAAAT
>PQXL01000693.1:0-13297 GCA_004916875.1 Botrytis galanthina
AGGGAGGAGGGAGGAGGGAGGAGGGAGGAGTCGGGAAGTGGAAGGATAGAAGATTAGATTGGCTATTCAAGTTGCAAACTTGACAAAGACATTTAGGTTTTGAATATAAGAAGAAGCGTATTATATTATGATCATTCTCTTCAAGTTTAGAAAGAAACCTCTAGCGAATAAGCTCGCAGAAGGAACTTTTAATACAGTACACAAAAATCTGACCCGTCTGGTCATAAGTAAGATGGCCCTGTAAATATAGATCAAAAGGATTTATTCAAAAGCGATACAGCAAAAAGTAATGATTGGATGGAAGACGATTTCACCGGGTATTGAAGTTGAATCCGACTTCTTATACGGCACTCTCACTGTAATAATATTGTATTCACTGTATGTACTAGAATTGTTAGATGATTATTAGTCAATGATACAGTAGTATATCCTTCGGCTTTCAACCTTCGCAGTACTCTAACCCGCACATCATTTCTATGAAGATATTTATAAGACTGTGCATTCTCCTGCAAAACTCCTCTTTCTTTAATTACCACCTCTCATTGAGTTTGAAAGCTCCACCAACCTTTTCAATAATTCAAATATTGACATCACAGACTCTTACGATGTCACGACGCATAAGTTTTTATTATCCCATGGGTGATACGGGATGCATATATCAAACTCAACTCGGACCTGCGGATGAAGAAGCGCGTAGGAATATCATAGCAGTTGGAAAGTTACTGCTTCCCAAAAATCCTTCGAAACGCGACCTAAAAGAATTATTAGAAACTTTGTATCCAGAAGTGGAATGTAGGGCTAAAATGAAAAAAGCTATTCTTAATGAGTTGAAATCAAATAGTAAGGGTTGGAGAAAGGAAACCACATGCTGCATCGAACTTCAGAATGATCATGAAAGATGGCTGTCGGAACTACCTTTCACAGTCGACGGCGTACTACACTGTTACATCAATGGTGAGTATTCTGACCGATTCTGAAATGACACTACTAATAATTATCCGTATCCGAAAGAGCTCCGTTATTTCCATGATAAAGCAGACTATTCAGGGTCAAAATCTCATCTCGCTCAAATAGGCCATCGAAAATTGACATTCGGGAGTTCTTTCTATCCCGGAGATTTTCGTCCACTTAAAGACGTTAATCGAATCTCAGATGATATGGAGGAAATTCGACAATTGTTGGGCACCCATAAAACTGAGCCTGGATGGAGTCTTCAGAGGACTCATCGATTCCATCTTTTAAAATTTCCGAAAGGTATGTTCCTGACCCTAGTTCTAAAAGCTCTAATCTCTAATCCAAACTAGAAATCTTGAAGATGATTTTCGCCTATACACTCGTTGCTAAAGGCGGAGCGTTTGTCACTCCGACAGTAGTAACTTCCAATTATTCTGAATCATACTCTGGAGCAGATTATCGGATTTCTTTCCCAGAATCTCCTTATTATAACGGGTACAAGTCTTTCGAGAGCGGTTCGGACGTGACTCTTCGCAAGAACGTAGGTCCTAGACCAGGCTTCCCTGACTCGGCTCCGTACGTTGAACTTACAAGAGTTCTTCGTCCTCTTATAGATGCCACATGCCTCCGTACTTGCAAGCAAATATGGGATTTTGGATCGCAAATGCTATATGCAGATAATGCATACAGCTTCAAGATGAAGGGCACCAGCATGGAACTTTATGACAGTCCACCTTCTTTGTTATCTGAGGACAGCAACTATCACTGGCCAAATCCCAATAAACCTGTCTTATCCCAAGAAGGCATCTCCGATGATTCCACGGACAAAAAATTGTTGGCTAGACAATATAAATCCAAAATCAAACATGTCATGAATCAGATTGAGAAGGGTGTCCCAGTTCTTAAGTTAAAGGGCTGGGCTTATTACGATCCATTCCTCCGATTTCTCTACACGATCGGACCACAAAGTAGAGCTTCGATTCGCACTTTACGATTCACAGGCGCTCCAAAAACCCATGTGCGCGAAGCCCAGGGGTGCCATTGTCACGGTGTAGATCTACTACTCAACATAAGCATATACATCCCCTTTATCAACAAATTTTGTACAGGCGTAAGAAAACTTGTATTAGATATGGATATGGATGTTTGCAAAACTATGATTAGTTTGAAAAATGTTGTCAGAAGCTTCGATGAAGTCTTGATACCGTTTTTGAGTGAACTTGAGAAACTTCAAAAAGTTCGCACTCTGGTGATGAGAAGGAGAGTATCTCCAAAGGACAACTTTTATGGAAGAATACTCTATGAGGATATTGATTATGCCAAAGATACGATCGATTCTCTTAGGAGCAGGGTCGAAAATGAAGTATGAGTTGGCGAGTTTGAGGAGTGAGGGTGTATCGTTGGGGGACGTTGTAAAAGTTGATATTAGGGGGCAGATCGTTTTAGGGGATTTTGTCGATGACCTGACGGGGCTATGAGAGATATTGTAGTCAGACCATGTAATTATAGCCAATAATGGTTTCAATATTGATGGTAAAAATTCAACTATCTTTTAATGTAGCTAGATGTCGTGAAAGCTGTGAGGTTGAACAGTTGCCATGCTGAGTCAGCGAACTGAAGCATCCAGGAGGAGTGCACGGACTGATGGACCCATCACTTAGCAAAATCCGCAGTTAGCATCAATGATTTGATTTCAAAGTAATACCTCATTTTTTTGATCTAGAATCAATTGATAGATGAGTTTAAAGAATGAATAAATGAAAGTCGAAAGAGACCTGCAGAGTCCAAACTCAAATTGGTTTACGAGCTCATGCATCTCAGCCTTGTACAACGGAAAGGGTATCAAGATATCGCAATTTATCTCCTGGATTGCGATACCTACCAATTTGGCATCGCGCTCATGATCATGACCTCCATTCTTGGACAAGGCTACCTCCATTGAGATTTATCTTCGTTTCTTCAGGTGATCAGCAGTAATTCCAGATGCTGTTCATGAGTTGGTAACTTCCGCACCCTCATTCAATAATTGCGAAATGAAAATGGATGGCATAGAACAGATGAGAATTATCCAGATGGCATTACAGTCAAGCGTTCTACATCTAATGTTACAATCCATGTCAGACATTCGTTATGGTAGATTGAAACTGTTATGTTCTTGATGGTAGTCCCTGAATAACACTAGCAAGAAGATGTAAATCCCCTCGTTTGTATCCTCCGCCATCCTTTATCTTGTGCATCTACGCGAAAGTCGAATTGCTGTCGTGAATAACGTCGATCTCAATCTGGCCGCACGAAGTCTCGACAGGTAGTCACCTTCCACTTGAGCTCAATTATATCAGGCGACATGTTCTTATTTCTATATTAGTAGAATAACTTCTATTTTGGGTGTGGCCTAGCAAGTGCTTTGGAACTCTCATTTATCGTCACATTGGGTGGAAAATTTCTCTCAAATATTGCCCCAAGATATCAGTTCTATAATTGTCTACTCCGCTTCGGATTATGCATATCTTCGCATCAATACTTCCGTTGAGGATATTGCTTCACATGGTATTCTTTACGCTTGAAATGCCTCGGGATTCATTCCTACTAGTATGGCAATGATTTCACGATGCATCTGAGCCCCTGAACTTTTACACATTCCTGTTTACGTGGGTTTTAGCACATGGTTGGTGTATAATTCATTCTTTGTCTGTTAATGTTGCATGCATTCCACTTGATGGATAAATGTAAATGATTATGGGTATCTACTTTGAGAATGGATAGCATAGTCAGTAGTCCTATCCAACACTTCAGCTGGAGAGTTTTGAAGTTGAGATAGCTCCCCTGCTTAGACTTCAATATGATGGCGTTGTGAGTTGTCGGAGCCGATTTGTTCTTCAAGGTCGAGTGCCATTTGAATTCACGACTTTCATCGGATGAAGCCTCTAGATGTAGTCGAAACTTCCAGGTTATTGTAATTTTGCAAAGGAGTCATTGCTAAGAACCCTGATCATGTTACACCCCGCCAGAAGCAAAGGCGAGAGATTGGCATAGTATTATACCAGAATAAGAACTGAAGGAAGGTACCTTGTGACCCTGTCACTATGATTGTACTTGTAGCCTAAGTTACATATTATTTAAGTGCGGATAGATGCCGATACGGTAGGAGTCATGTCAAAACCTCGCTTTTGTTCGAAGATGGAAGGTTCATTCAGAACTCAGGGAAGGCACCTAACTATGATGGTATCTCATCTTAGTCCCCTGCAAATAGCCTGGCAAAACCATGTCTTCAAAGTTTACTATCTTGCAAGTAACCAATCACTGCTGGTACTCAGCGCCGTCAACGTATCTCATGTAGAAGCTCACTAAAGGCGGGGTACCTGAAGGTTGAGCCAATTTGGACAATCTGCCCATCCATACCACCATTCAGCTATCCACAATCAGCAAGTGGTGATAAAAATCGTCCACAGCAGTTCTTAAAGTTTAGTTCATCGGAAAATCGCTCAAGTTTCCCAGTTGATCTTACACATACAATCATATTATTCGCTATGTCAATCTGCACAGCTATGCACGATAGTTAGTATTGGGAAGTTCCTTAATGTGAACTCAATCGGCTGATTATTCACTTCTTCACTTTGAGTCGTATATGCCATCTAATCCTGGTTGGTGTGCATTTCACATGTTGAAATCTTCAATGAAACATGTGAGTACCGAGGAAAGCCTCCTTGAGGCCCCTCATTATATATCCCTTTCAGGAACAAAATCATGGGGGCTGTTATAGTTCAGGGATTCCCCGCATTCGCAACAGCTAATGCATACCCCCCGGTTAAATGCACCAGGAACTCCGCATTTTCACGTCTAGGATTCCTTTCCGTTTCATGCCAAGATTTGGATTACTGTACTCGTAGAGCTTGCTCACTGCTAAGGAGTTGGGGACGTCGGATCATAATATAAGGAAAGAACTATAAAAGGGTTAGAACTTCCACCTTGAACATCTGTCATCGCGCAATCTCAAAAGTCAATCACACAATAACATCATTGTTCACCACATATATCTTCGATAAAAATCAGAAATCATGAAGTTCTCATACGCTGCTATTGTTCTCGGAGCTGCCTCCGTCGTTTCAGCTCAAAGTGCTGCTTGTACAGCAGCTGTGGCCGCTGTGCCTGCTTGCGGCGTAAGTCATCTCTTTCTTTAACTCAATCATGTTGGCCTCTGCAACATTATCCCTTCACTTTCAAATACATCTCATCGATTTCCTCGCTTGATCTTCTGTGTCAATTCTCAGTTCATCGTCTGACATTCATCCTAGGCTTCTTGCATCAATACAGCCGCTGGGACATATTGCGCGGCGGGCGACTACGCTTGTGAATGCGCAGCTGCCACCTTTTCCAAGATTGAAAGTGACGCTACCAATTGTGTTATTACCAATTGTGGAGCTACCGTCGGACTTCAAGTCTTGAGCGCTGCCAATGCCGTTTGTACCGCCTGTGCTTAAGCTTGCACTTTTGTGGCCTATGGGTCATTCAAAGTCCTTGTATGGGTTGAGAGGATATGGTGGTGTTTGGTTTGAAGCGGAGCTATGTATAGTTTGGCTGTAGTTTGGATGGAATAGCAATCAATGATTGAACCTCATGGGTGGATAATTATTGTCCCTTGAAAATGAAATTTGAGGTGTCTGAAAACTGAAAACAACTGAGATCCCGCTGTCGTGAACTTTCCAGAATCATACTTACTCAAGGCGATCTAGCAATGGAGAATTCCTCACTCATGCTGGCCTATGACACATGCGATAATTCTTGGAGTGACGCTAAACCCTTTAAGCGTAATACACGTAGCGTGAGTATAACCCTAATCACTAATAACTCACACCTCTGTTCATGACATCATAACCTATAGATCAAACTTTTACTATTGCTATGTAAGCTAATAGTTGTAACGATATCACTACATTCAAAAGAATTAACACCGACGAGAAAAGGAAAAAGGCTCGGTAGTGGCTTGTGCTCACATTCTGTGGGATGTCAACATCCTTTCAATTGATCTACCGATGATGTATCTTATCTAATGTTCATGAGTGAAAGGGCCTGAAAGACGTTGCTTCGTTAATTAGCATCGATATTGACGTACTTTTAATGAAAATGATTTCATTCAGGTCGAAAACGAAAAACTTCATTGAGGTTGGGCGCTAAATCAAGGTTCAGGGGCGAAAGGGCTAAAAATTAAGGCTACTCCCGCGTTGGTGACACTAAAGTTTGAAATAACAACCTCACGACTGTCCATCTTCAACATTATCACATCGCCATCATTATCGCCATTATTATCACGATTCCCATCATCTAATCTCCTTAATTTGGATCACAGCCGCCTCCAATCTTGTCACTATGTAATATGTGTCAATTAATTTCGCGATGCAAATTTTGACCATTGATTGCTTACGATTGGAGTTGGTATTCAGAGTTTTATGAGACGACAGCGCGCTATCAACGAAAATTGTTTCCATGTACTCGATAGTTTCAAGTGAAGATGAATACCAATTGCAATTACTCATGGAGCAATACTTGGTATTTTCTTCCGTCGTCTTGATTTGATATGTATTTTTCCAATATCATTTCAGCTTCTGCCAATGTTTGTTCTGCACTGGATTTTATGCTACTTTATTCAGATCGATCATCGTGCATATTTTTCTTTACCGGAAATCTTCAATGGAGTTATAATTCAATTGCGACATTAATAGTCCTTCCGTCCCAATCAGAATTTACCCAATAAGTAAGCTTTCGGTATAGTTTTGTTGCGGGAACCGTATTTCGCCATTGAGCCACGGAGAATTTGGGAAATTTGCGGGGTATCGTTGTAGTTGACGATAGAACCAAGACTTGTGAAGATACTTTATCACACATCTTCACCCAATTTTTGTTCATGAGGTTATTGTTCTTTGCTCTCACATACTACAGTTTGAGCCATGTTATCTAAATATTTGTTTGTCGTTCCTTTATTGGTCGATAGCTGTATAGCTTTCCCGTTCCTAAACTCCTTTTCGCCCAGACAAGCAACAGGAACTAAATATCTTTTTTCCTTGTGAGGGTAACCCAACTTTTTTTCAGGGATAGTGTTAATCAAGATTGCTAGCGGTGACTCGTACACAAGAACACTCTTCTCGATAACTGGTACGAAGCCTTCTGCAGAAAATCCGATTGGAAATCCTCCGTTTCCAGGCACTACAACAGATGCGGGTCTCAATTGGATCGATTTTTTGGTCACCGCATATAATAGCTCATTAACACTATCGTATAATTTCGCTGTTGGAGGCTCAACAGTGGATAACAATGTCGTTCCTTCCATTACAAATGGTGCTAAATCACTCGTCCAACAAACCGCGATCTTCACTGCTAATCTTGCACCAAAACCTTCATATGCCCCATGGACTTCGGCAAATACACTCTTCGCTGTATGGTTTGGTATCAATGATATCGATCTCAGTTATACCTATGCTAATGAGAGTACACTCTTCACGGAGATCTTCGATACCTACTGGAAGCAGCTTGACATAATGTATTACTATGGAGGTAGAAATTTTGCATTGCTGACAGTCCCTCGTAAGTCTCTATCCTGGTGTTTCATTTGACGATCATGGGTGAAAAACTGACTGGAGTGAATAGCAACCAACAAGACCCCAAGAGTTCTAGGATTGAACAGTACCTCACAAGCGGCGTATGCCTCAAGCATTGCAGCTTGGAATACTCTTGTCAAGAACACGGCCACTCAGTTCCAATCCGAAAGATCTGGGACTACTGTCAAAGTGATTGATACTTCGGTAAGTCAAAACTGTGACCTGAATTTTCGTACATAACTCACATAGCTTCACAGATTCCCTTCAACACTGCCCTAAACAACCCAACAGCTTATGGTTCCCCAAATGCAGTTTGCTATAACACTAATGGAGTGAGTTGTTTGTGGTGGAACAGTTTCCATCCTGGTCAGGCGGTTCAAAAGTTGGTTGCTGCAGCATTCGCAGGAGTCTATAGTGGTACATTCTTCTGATCCTTGATCATTGATCGTCGTTGAAGATCTTGATGAGTACATGTTTTGTCACACAATGAGAAAGATAGAGCGCTTCCTTTTAGTATACAACATGTGAGAAGAGGGACGGTCATGGTGATTAAATAAAATTTGGTGTCCACGTGTTTCTCATGAGTCTACTAGATCCTTGATACGATGATGAGCATTCATATGAGCGTCTAGACTTAAGTCAATTTTCTTTTCCCATGGCTCGCAAGACCAGATCATACCCGAAGTACCAAGATGTAAGCCTTTCAGGGGCAGGTAGCTCAGTAAGCTCGTATCCAAGACTTTCGTTACCATTGTCGGGCTCCCTATTATCGAACAGTTTGTCGTCGTTTCGCATTTACTGTACCGCATGGCAGCAAAATTATTGAGCACATTGGCTGTTGAGGAAAAACGGTAGTGAGAATGTTTGGGGCCCTTTGCATATGCTTCTTGACGTTCTGGATTTGATATACTTTCTCGGCTTTCTTAACTTACGTTCAAATCCTACAAGCCTTTTGTTCACTTTGACTACCTACTTAGTATTAGAATCACATAAAATTATCTGAATAGTTCATGGATGGAGCAATTTGAATGTGCTATCTTACTGCCATTTCCTGCTCTCGCACTGTTGTTCCCTTCACAGCAAGCAGGCACATTGCCGTTTTCTCGCCCAATTCCTACTAGCTGAATACGCCCTCAATATGGATGGATATAAAGCTCATATTAGACTCTCCAGAATGTATTTCATCAAGCTTTGGCAAGTATGCTTCCGCTCGTCCCTTCATCCTCCCTGTGTTCTTCCACGAATTGTCTTCAACGACTACCAGCTGCATTCATGATGAACTTCTAAGGTAATCTTGGCGTGCATCCTCCAATGCTCTCTGCCAGCCAGATCCGAGAATAACCTTTTGGAACATTGATTCGACCTCCGGAACGTGAAAAGGGGCTCCTGTAAGCTTTTCTATATTTCTCGCAGAAATCGAGATACGTGAAAATAGCAGTTTAATCTCATCGTAGTACGCAAGTCTAGGAGCCGGGCTAAGATCATAATTTTCGAAGTCGTGTAAGTCTTCAACATTTCCCCATTGCAGGACTGTAATTGCCCCATGAAGACGGACTGGCTCAAAAAAAATCAGATCGTCCTGTTCACCGGCTTCAGAATGGTCTTTGAATACCACCGACAATTCTTTCAGACTTGTAAAATAACAGAGAATGACGGATATGAACTTGACAAAATCGATGTCATATTAGTTTTCTCGACCCACTCCAGAAAACTCGGTAACCAGGACTTCTATGGCTAGGAATTTGACCTTTTCCCAATCTTTCCGTCTTCCACCGTCTAGCCCGTAAATCAGTGAATTGTAGAAACTCAGTTTGTTAGAGGCGATGTACATATCTCTATGACTAAGAAAGAGAGTATCCAGCTCAAAATTAAAGAACACCATTGGCTCTGCAATTCCACATGCAAAGGAATATATCTTCTCCACGAGCATTCTCAAATCGCAGTTGACTGACAATAATGCAGCAATGTTAGGGGGTAGAGACTGTGGCGAATACATGCCGATTAGATTCTCATCCAGATCTCTTTGTGGTTCTTTCATATGCCAGTCATACCCCTGATCAATTGATCTCTGTTCGTAGGGAGGTATCGTGGCATCGGAATTAATATTTCGAAAAAGTTCCATAGCTCGTGATAAGGGGTCTGGAATCGATTGAGAATCTTCATTAATCTTCAGCCATTGTCGAATAGTCTGCTTTAACTTCCGCTGCTTGACCTTGATGATGCGACCCTCTGTAAGATTTTCAATTTCTTCATCAATCTTGAGCTTCCATATCTTGAATTGTATTTCGGTCGGAAGATCTTTGAAGTGATAAAATGTTTGCGGGCCGTGTAACGCGGCGGACATGTTGCAAGAAAACTTGGCTTTGAGTCGGTGAGGTATCTGTTGTTTAGAAGTTTGAGGTAGATACAATATCGAATTGGATATGTAACAAAGGTAAATGTAGGTCTAGAGAATCTGCCAGAGAGAGAAAGAGAGAGCTTATAACATGCACGAAGACGAACATACAACACAGCTAGCCAGCTAGTCAGGATGGGAGCTTGTCCTCCAGTACAGCCGATGGTCGTCATTTCTCGAGTTATGAGTACGGCATCACTTTGCGACGTACAGGATGTAAGACGTACATACCGTCGACTAAATACCCGAGGAACTTTTATATTTGCCAACGGTCTTTCTCAACTCATCCGTGAAGGCGTGGATTTCATGTTTTGCCATCGCTTCATCCATATAAAGCCATTGTTCACTCACTCGTCTGAAGCTTAAGCTCGTCTCTTCCTGATATCTCGTTGATTAGACGCAGATATTGTCATTTACAGCGCGTAAAAAGTCTTACAATTCGCCCTTAGAACAAGTTGCCCCAGATATAAGTAGACGATTACAACTTGCCATTATCTGCTCACAAATCTCATATTTTGAATTTATACCGACAAGTGATGCATAGTACAATTTCTATAGTCATCATGGCCATAGCACAGCAATTCAAAGCCCCACGAGTGTATGGCATGTTTTCTTCGCTTCGATACGTCTAATACCAAACTATTGAGGACCTAATGAGTTAGAGAAGAGACAAAAGGTTCCACAACAAGGATGCTGGACAACGCGTTGGGAAAAAGTCTGCCAATGAGTTACATGAAATACGTGCTAGACGAGGATGGTATGAGACCCCTTGAAAAGATGAAAGGGCGATCATATAACCTGGAATCACAAGCAGTATCAGGGAAAACAAACCGAACCAGCGGATCTGGAAAACGAAAAAATGAAAGAAAGAAAGAAAAACTCAACACTGAAAGTTCATGAGAAAAACTTTTAGAAAAATTCCTAAAAAGAAAGATCGCAAGCAAGAAGATATGGAAGTGAGTATCGTGTTTCGTAGTGATAGATCCAGCCAATGTATGAACGCGATCACTTGAGAGACGAGCCATCTCGGTATCGAGGCCAGTCTCTCAACGCACCAATCACAAAATTTCCAGAGCAAATGAGCGATTGCATCCAATCTAAAGTTATTTATAAGTATTGCTATGAGATGAGGTGTAATCAGGGGCTTATAATCAGATAGATTGGTAAATGAAGGGTTTCAACATACTTTCATATGTTTTAGTGATAGCTTGAGGTTAACTTAAGACGTGGATGCGTTATACTGTACTTGGAATTTGGGATTTTTTATATAAATCTTTTGCTAATAGATATTACTGTATTAAAAATTTCTCGACCTGCGGAGTATTCTTCGGGGAAGATGAGAAGATCACTAACGTCGAATGCATTATCCATCTAATGCCACCAGAGCATGAACCAAGTGACAAGATTTCCACACACGAGTGCCTTGATCACTTTGAATAGTAGAATGAAGATCAATTACAACATCAAACATACTACTGCTAGATTAGTCTCCGCTGCCACATCACGCGCGTGTAAATGCACGTCATCAATCCTCCTAATCTCCAGCTTTCGGCAAATCTTCTCCATTTATATTATCCCCGAGCCTCTAGAATCACTAAAGAACGACAATGGGGTTTCTAAACAACCTCCAAGTCTTCTAGTGTGGTGGGGTGCTCTGATAGCATGGAGCTAAGAGCTTAGTAGGAACTTGATCTACAGACTATGAGATGGCTAGATTGGGGGAAGTGGGGTGGTCTGGGGTTTTCCTTCTCTTGGGATGGAATGGGACTTGGAAGGAAAATAAGCTTTCTAGAATGTTGCTATAACGTTGATATACTGGTACTAAAAAAGTCATGTGCTTGAATTAAGAGTTATTTCTTCGTAAGTCTCTTGATAGGATACTGATAAGAAGTTTAGGAAGGTGTAGTCCTTCCTATAATATGGATATAACAATACCAAGAAAGTCGAATGGTTCCTTAGGAAGCTCTTGTTTTGGAAGCGTCTTGGTATAACAGAAGAAGCGGATTCGATTGTTGAGTCTCCTGTATATAAGAGGTGTATTCCCCGATCATTTGAGAAGAGTAAGTGCACTTCGAGCTACGCAAATTTTGACATATATATCGATTCTTATGTCAAAGCATAGTACTACCATTTCTTAACAAAACCAATCATTATATTTCCAACTCCACAGAGCACATATCACACACAAAGCCCTATTCAATAAAACTCCTTCTTACTCAGCGAAGACAAAATCCACTCTACCTCAAAAATGGCACCCGTACCGCGTGGAGGCGCGGCTCTCATCAGCCTAGGCGCCCTCTCCTCTTCTTCCTCCTCCTGGTCCGACCCCCCTTACTCTCACGGTCCGACAACCCCCATAATCGCCAGCACAGTGACCCGAATCCTGGAGCGCTGTTCCCTCACTTCTATTGCCAGTATTTCTGACTCTAATGCTGCCCGGAGTCTGCACTGTTTGGCCGCGCTCTCAGAAGCCGCCATCAATAAGCATTACAAAAGGCCTTTTTTTGCTCAACCTTTTACGAAGAAGGCAGCCTTGGTTATTTTTTTGATTGTTTGTTTTGGAGGATTTGTGCTGATAGCGCTTTTGGTCTCTGTGTGTTCTGGTATTGACCGAATTTGTAAAGTATCACGGAGGAATAGCTATGTCGATTGGTCACTTTGATTATATAATAGATATATATAGTAATAAATAAACTAGATTGACTTAAGGTATAATTATAAGGATTATATTTATCTTATATACCTTGATTGAATAATAGAATCACCTAATTAAATATTAGGGTTCACAAATGAAATAGAATAATAGACTATATAATAATTATAATATAGACAAATCTAAAGAGTATTCTATTGAATCATATATTATTATATAGAACAATAAATTCCATAACACACCCCTTAAATCAATCAATATTTTAATAGTTATATAAAGTAATCTGTATAATAAACAAAGGAAAATTAATAAATAATATATAATAAAAGTATTAATAAGAGTAGTTATTAGATAATTGCTATTCTTTTGATTTATCTGATAAGCTTATTAATAAACAAAGAAATATAAGGTGTATAAAACATATAATTTTTTGTAAAAAAAAAAAAGAAAGTTATCGCCTAAATACAAATAGTTATAAAATAAATATCGATTTTCAAATGAGTAATTTAATTCTATAAATTCTTGCTAATAGAATTTGTATATATTATCGCATTTACAAATTGATTGAATATTTATAACTTTTAATTCAAATATTAAATACACACAGTATTTTATAATAATAATAAAATTATATAGAATTTAACAAATATTAAAGACATTCAATTAAAAGTATTAATTAATATAAATATAAAATAAAAATAGTTT
>PQXL01000694.1:0-13280 GCA_004916875.1 Botrytis galanthina
TTTGGGGGTTTGGGGGGGAAGAGGGGGGGAAGAGGGGGGTAAAAAGAAAGGGAGGGAAGGGAGAGAAATAGTATGGAGGAATAGTTGGACGTAATTGGATATGCATTTAGAAGGATATATTACATGAGCGGTGTGTAGGAAATGTCATTCGTCATTTATTGGAATTGCTTGTGAAGAGGTTCTGAAGCTTGTGAATGAAGTGAATCCGTTCTTGAGCTGGTAGTAGGTTGGTGGTTGAATGGTTGTGTTTGTTTTTATATTGTATTTTGTGTATTTTGTAAATTTTGTATGAACAATTGTGTACGCGAGTCTTGAGTATTTTTACAATAGTAAGTCTAGAACTTGAGGCTTGAAGTGATTCAAGGCATTGATCTTTGGAATTTTTATGATTCAATGGGGGGCTTGGGGGGAAAGAAAATTGGAGAGAGTTGGGGAGCGGGGATCATATGAGAGAGAAGAAAAAGGGATTTGGATTGTGGGTATATGAGATTGGGTAGTAGGGGTAGTTGGTGTGGATCATGAGTAATAGGTGTGATGAAATGAGATGGGAATGGGAATAGGGATGGGGATTTGATTTGGTATGAGATTGGAATGAGGATGGGAATGTCATATGAGATGGGCGGGATACAAGATTGGGATAGTGTAGGTAGATGGGTAGAGTAGAGGCTGGAGACTCGGAGAGGGGGGAAGTGTGATGGTTGGAAAATCGGTTTGGTTGATGGTGCGGATAGTGTAAGGAATTTTTTGTTTATTTCGTTCCTGGCCTTTAATTTCTGTGATTAAAAGCGAGGAATCAGAAGAAAATAAGAAGAAAAAGAAGAGTTGAGACGGGAAAATTTTAATAGAGGGAGAAGGGAGAAGATTGGAAGTGAGTTTTGTGATGAGGGAATTCTGAGGGGGGAGTGCATTTGCATGATTATTCATATTTCTTCCTTCAAAAGAAATCCTTCTCAGACGCATGCATGGGTTTGTGGAAGGTGAGGGCGAGGGCGAGGTTTGTCTTCGTGATCGATGGATATTGTTCTCCTTGCTTTTTCCCTTTTTTAGCTGGAGAGGGAATGAACAAGAGGGAGTAATAGGGTTGCATGGATTTTGAATATTTGCATGGAATTTAATCGTCTGCGGAACGTAAAAGTTTTCGAAAATCCGCTCTGTTTTCTTTGATCCTTGGTCTGAGGAGGAAGAGAAATATATATTCCAGAAGACTCGAAATCCTTTACCATAAAAGAAGATGGAGATAGATGAGATGAGAAAGAATTCTCAGGAAACGTGCGATAGGACGAGAGAGGAGACGGAAGAGAAAATGTTGAAAATACTGATCACGGACCCAAAAATTTAGAAGAGCTGGAATTCTGGACCGCTTCGTTTTGACATTCGAATCATGGGGACCGATAGATTGTGTAACTACTTGTCGGAGTTAGATGTGACTGATTATCATGTTCGAGATATCTAATCCGTACCGGTACGTACGTTGGAAAATATTATCGAGGTATTGAATAAAAATCTTGATTATTCACATCGATGTATATGAGTCACCACTTGTAAATTAAAGACTATGTGGTGAATTGTATGAGTTACTCGTTGACAGGATAAAACGTCTTTGAGCATAATAATTGTGACTCGGTTTACCTACCCTCTACTGCACTACACATCTGTCACGTCACGCCATCACTATGGAATTCCACTTTTAGCTTAATTGAAACTTTTTTCACAAAGCGCAGTAACTAACTCTTTAGCAGACTACTACATGCAAGAATCCACGTAATCGGTAGCGCAAAGTCTACTTCTGCGATCTCTAAAGTATGGAAATTTGAAGTGAGCTACGGTGCATATTCTTCGCTCACCAAAAATCTACTCGAAATAGACCTTGAGATTTCGAGATTAGTATCGCGTTTCGGAAGACTCGGCGAGACTCGAGCGCAGAATCCTATACGGGGAAGTGCAGAATTTCTGTATGTCGGGTTGTTAGCAGACGAGTAGATTTCGGGTACCAGGATTCTTGGAACTCCATGTGGAGACTCGATTGCTGAAGCGCGGTCTCGGGAGTCCCATGTACTACTCTTTTTTTCTGTGAGGGGGGGGAATGCGACCTCGCGGTTTTTTATCAACGTTGGGGTCTCGTGAAGAGCGAGTCAAATGGTGATTTTTGGGGGGGAGTTCGAGATCCTGATTTTGATGTTTTTCGGAAACTTGTGGCGGTAGAGGCTGTGAGGAAATGGTGTGAGATCCATAATCTTAAGCAGAAAGATCGTGCGGATGGGTAAGGGGATCTTGATAGCTGTCATGATGTAAAGGTTAAGTATCCGGTGTGTTTCATACGAGTGGTGATATGTTTATCTTCAAAATGAGTATGCTGTGTCGGCTGGAATTGGGATGTCATGGTGTTCTTTGGCTGCTATTTAGATTTAGTAAGGCATGATTATGGAGCTGCGGAAGGAGAAATTGAAATGCTTGATTCTGTATATGTGGTTATTTATCTACTTTACGGATCTATATGCGGTAGCATCGATTGATCACCAAGTCACCAAGTCACCAAGTCACCAAGTCATCATATCACCAAGTCACCAAGTCACCAAGCCATCAAAACACTCAAAAATTGGTGGAATAGTAAATTCTCTAAAGTATTTTCGCAAAGAAATCCTCCCGACATGTTCCAGTGTCAAATGTCGTTATTTTAAAACACCCGCATAGCTGTTTAGTTCGAAAACCTCAATATTATTCATCCATCCAGCCCTGAAAACACGAGTATGAAGGAAATAAGGAAAATGGAAAGGTAAACAAAAATGAAAGACGATTATTAAAAAGGCCCCTAATGGGTAAGAAGATAAGTGGAGATGAGTAGAATGTGCTATTGTGCACTGAACTATCATGGTAAACGTCTCAGAAGACCGGAAATCATCGTCGTCGTTGTAGGTATGTGAATGAAACACTTGGTGTAAGACATCCGAAGGAGATTGGGATCGATATCTCTGTTGTGTGTGTCAAGGAGAAGGAATGGCGCGCGATACCAGGCCATTGTCTGAAACGGAATTGTCAATTCAATGCATACCATCGTAAGAGATTGAAATCGTAACCATGAAGAGTCGGATCGAAGTAAAGTATTGGTGATGTGATAAGACGTTAGATCGAAGATGACAGGTATCAGACCAATGCATGAATCCCTCGTGAGTATTGCCGAAGTAAGATGGATGTTGATGGATGATAGATCATGGATGGAAGGTGTCGAAGTACCAGTCCCCAGGGAACAATAGTAACATGTTATCCAGAGGTGAAGAGGTGTGCGATGGAAAAAGAACCAATCCCAGGCATACAACGAAGCAGTTCCATCCAGCGAAAGCAAGGTGAGGATGTATCTTGTGCCAGAGTGCATAGAACAACCATGAGTGCCATCTAACGACGAATAAATGGACATGAAATGTGTGCTAAAGCCCGGTGAGTGACACAGATGGACCATCTAAAGACGGAGAGATGTATGGTGTAAAGAGTTCCATACCAGAATGAAGATTGACGAATTACCATTAAGCAAAAGGGAGATGGATATGAGCGAGATCCCAGCCAGCAATGAACATCGATGATATGTTAGCTGGAGAAGAAGAAATGCATCATGAATAAAGTCCATCCACGATCCAACAAGTGCATGATATCCAAACCAAAGATGATGAAAGAGGTATCTGATAGTATGACTATGAAAGCTGCATTGATGAGGTTTCAGCCAAAGATAACACGACGGTGATCAATTGAATCCAGTCTCCATATGATGAAGGTACCATACCCGCCCCAAAGACAACGATACTCGTCGTTAAGAACATCAAAACCAAAACGCCATTAATGACATCCGACCCAAGGTATGCTGAATGGTGATGCATTATAGCCAAATTCCAATGCAATGAACCACAAACTGCCAGCAAAGTAAATTGAGATAGCAGTTGATGAAGTTTGAACACCAAAACAGCATCGAAGAGATTCGAACAGAAGTATTCCAGATGGTGATGTGTGATGTAAGAGTAGCACCAAGGAACTCAAGGAATGTCGGCCGGAAAGATCAAGATAGTAGACCATGATCTAACCAAATGAAGTCGATACATGAGGAGTGTTGATCAATGCATATGCGATGAGGTGTGGCGGATGTAGAAGGTGCGTTGGATGTTTGATGGATAAGGCGGGATGAATGAAGGGGTAGGGTAGGCGACGATTGGCGATGATTGATGAAAGGGTTGACCATGAATGAAGGGGTCGATAAAGGATGAAGAGCTATGTCAATGGAGTAGAACATCCATGTATTAGAAAGCCCAAAAGAGTAGAATTTTCCGAACTAATCGTGAGAAAGCGATATGCAAGAAGCAATACCATCAGATAGAAGCCATAAGATGACATCTAGGAGTAAAAACCGAGAAGTAAAGTCGAATGATGAAGATGCAATCAGCAAAATCATATCATCGACACCGAGAAGTGAAAGCCAGTAGGTAAAACCAGTAGTAAAAGCCAGAGTAGTGCATCATCCGTGTAGTAACGTAGTAGAAAGGCATGCTTAAAGTCGTAAAATTAGCCAAAAATCCGAAACACAGGTGAAAACTGTCGATGAAGAAGCTTCAAAGCTTCCTTCCTATGATGAAAGGAAAGATGCTCTAAGAAAACATCCGGACATCACACCCTGAGAAATCAAGATTTAAGGCCTAGAAGCGACCCAATGCCTTCTAAAACAGCCTAATAACCACGACGAACGAAGACAGTGACCTTCCAGACCATCCCGTGAACAGGACACTCGAGAACCTTGTAAGATCGGCGCTTGTGCCATAAACCCTCAGGAGCCTCTTGGTGCTGGATGAATCCCCAACGCTCTCCGTTGATGATCTGCATACCCTCTCGAATGAGCTGAGCACCAATGTCTGGTGCAGAAGTCAGAGCATTTTGACCCCTAGCCCAGAGAGGAACCTCGAGTTGAACTGGCCAGTAGTACCATATTAGCTCCATACTTTCCTTAGGCTTTGGGGCATTGGTGGAGGGAGAGACAGCAGTGTTCTGGTAGGGATTCATGTATGCTGAACGTTGGTAGGGAGTAAAACCTTGAGCATTTGACATTCCATACTGAAAAGGCTGTTGCGGAGGATCTACACGGAAGCGTTCAAGGCGAAACTTGACATTCAGCTGAAAGTTGGGTCGAAGAAAGCGTGGAAGAGGGATAGCAGTGGTTGGATCGATGCTATAAGACGATCCGGCATGCATAATGGGACCAATGATAGCTTGGGATGTGTTGCTAGATGGACCATTTGGGTGAGGATGTTGTTGTGCAGCATTGTGTTGAGCATAACCACCACCAGCATGGTAGTTTCCTTGTTGATTGAAGCCAGGTTGATGATTGCTACCAGTAGCAGCAGTGTAATGAGTACTGCCACCCGCAGCAGGTCCGGTTGGAGCTTGTTGCATGTGAGCATGCTGTTGCTGACCACCTTGCTGCTGGACCACTTGCTGTGAAACTTGCTGGGCATTGGTACCTTGACCTTGACCATGACCACCACGACCTCCAGTAGAGGGAATTGCTTGAGATAGTGGTATGTCAGTAGCAAAGTGATTCGGGTGCTGGTTATGGTTAGGCACCTGGGTGTACGATGCTACTGTAGGATGCAGTATATGGGCGGCGAAAAAGGCTAAACGCGTGGTATATGCATGAACGCTCGGTTGGGGTGGAGCAGCAACGCGCTGGCAGTTACCGCAGCAGAAGATGGCAGAAGAAACCTGCATGTTGTTCTGAGGAGGAGGTGGCAGTAGTTGTTGCGGAGGTTGTGGAGGCTGTTGTGGTGGCCAGTTGTTGTTTAGATTATACCCATGCTGGGCAGGGTTCCATGCACCACCAGTCCAGCCCTGATTACCTCCATAGCCTTGATTCTGATAAGGATCCATTGTAAATTTGTAGGAGGGGTTTCGAGAGGAGTTTCGAGTTAGGTAGGATGATTTAAGGTGAAGAATCGAAGGTCTGGAGAGCACAATAGTTAGCAAATACTCAACGATACGGCCTTATCTGACCAAGAAGAACTTACTGTAGGAGAACAAAGGTATTTCAACGACGTTAGACCTGAAAGTCAAGGTCTATAGAGTAGAATAGTTAGTTAAAAGACAAAGGAAGTACTTGCAATTGGCTGGAAGATACTCACTATGAAAGCCTCGAGCAATATGAGCAATTAGACGTCGATTTTGAGATCGAGAACACCGTAGAAAGAACGAATGGGGTATAAAGAAGAAGTTCTAGTAACGAGGATGGTTGGAAGAACGGATCTCCTTGAAGAAACACAAGGGAAGTCAAAGATACGTTCTAGTTGAAGTATCTTGTAGTATGAGGGGTCTTGAAAGGGAAAAGAAGGGTTTGGTTGAAGGAAGAGGAATAGTATGTAGGGAAGAAGAAACGGGAACAGGTCTACAGATCAATGGGGAAGCTTAAATAGAAGTCTTGATTGGAAATCTCAGCAAGCTAAGCCATTAACCCCGCCTCGAATCTACTCTACGGAACCTTCCTTGCCGTTGAATTCAATTGTTGAGGTCACAGAAACAGCTGATTCGTTTCTAAACTAGTAAATGACTATTATTACGGCAGCAATGTATACAGGGGTGTATTTTATGCCGCTAAAGCCCATTTAAAGGGTCTAAAAGAGCTTCAAAACGCCGCTAAACCTTTAAATGACCTATTTTTATAAGGCTGAGCCGCCTCAAAATCACCTAGTGGCCTGCACTAAAGCTTAATTTGACTTCCAAATGATCAATGAAATCATTCACCTCATGCGATAAAGTAAGTTGTTTGATGACCCCATCTAAAACTACTATCCCGCTGCGATTTTACTCAACAAAAATCTCTTTATCACTTGTCAGGATCACTAGAAGTGGCGAGACATATTTAGATTACTCAATGGCCTGTTTTGTGGCTAGAAATGCCTGGAATGACGAATAGTATTGCCCAAAAGTATGTTCAAATGGTGAAATAAATCATTCACTTTTTGTCATGAACCGGATTCGATCTAATTCTACCTAGCAAGTCCACTCTTGCTTCAATTCTGTTGAAGGTGATTTTCCCCATCATTCAGATCATGCATTGAGGTCAAAACAAGCTTTAACACGCGTCTAAATCATTCAATGGCCAATAATAAAGCTTAGATATCGTACGATAGGATGTTGTTCGCTACTTAAGCCGAGTCCCGAGGCTAAAGTCGACGCTAAGTCTTATCTAAATCACGCAAATTCCCGTCACACGGCTGCAGAATCCTTTGAGTAGCTCATTTCCAACTGGAGACCCTGATAGACTATGGTATTGCTTGAACTGCGCTTCCAAGTACTCAATGACTGAAGATGCGGCTTATTTTCACGTTTGAATCGCTCAAAAATTCATGATTTAACTTGATTAGATCATAGAACCATCTAATTACGATTATTGTTATGTATTATTTTCATGCTTATAGTAGTTAATTGAGCCGAAAATTATGGGCAAAGGCAATTATTACCTCAAAAAGCTTTTTTACAACTCAATAGTTCTTATTAGCATGTAGATATATCTTTAAATTACTTAACAACATATAGTTAGTATATCTCGAATACCTTCTAGACTACTAATTCTAATCTAATATAACTTCAATTGAGTCCTAAAATAGTAATATTGTTATCTATCTGATAAAATTCTATATATTTATCTCGCTTTAAGCTAAATAACACTAAGCTATCCAGAAAGTACTAGTATCTTAGAGCTTTTATTCAGCTATATGTAACTAATTAAGAATATTATTATTTCTAAGTATAGTCTTGAACTATATTCTACTTTCCCTCGATTTATATAGAGCTCCTACATTTAATAGAATAGAAGAATAATTACATTCAAACGTTTCTTAATTCTATTACTAGAACCCCTTCATCTTACTTCATTTCTCGTGTAATATTATTTCAATTAGTAAATTCACTATGTATATATATACAACTAGAGTTTCACTTATGGAAATTATATTATACATATATATAAGAGATATCTATATATCAATAAATTTAACAAATTATATTTATGTTTCTTAAAATTTATATAAGCGTTCTTATGCTTCCGAGATTCTATATAGACTCTAGCCCATAGTAATCTTTTTTTAATTTTTTTCTATGAGGAAATCCAAGAAAATATACCTATAGAATCTACTCTAGAATGATTATATTCTATTACAGAGTCCAAGGGGCAGGGTAATAATTCGATAGTTTTCAAAGGATATAATATCAATTTTCTCTAAGAAATAATAAAAACTCTAATCTCTTCTATACATACTCGATGTCGAAACTTTTTCTGGTTTAAAGGGAATTTTCTTTACTATATATAGGTATATAAGCCTATTTATTCCTATAGAAAGTAAGATATCAAGAGAATAGTAGAGTATCTTTGAGTGCCCAGGTGTTCATTAATCTTAGTCTTTGTAGGTATGAATCGAGCTATTTTGAAAAGTAAATATCTTTATATAGTATTCATTTCTCTGCATTCGATCACGAAACATATTTTAAAGTATTTACTATGTCATTTTCTATATTCTATCACGATTTCAAGTAATTTCAAGTTTCTGAAATTAATATTTTCAGAGTTATATTGAAGTGAAGTAAAACATAGAACCTATTTAAGCTGGATTTTCTAAAACCTACTCGAGTATAATTTCCACTTTACATTCAAGTCTAGGAAATAATTCTATAAACCATCTAAATCTATATTCAAGAATCTCTATTATCTACTTAATCATTGTATACTTTATGGAAAAAGCTGTAATTTCTAAATACTAATTTTCGAAATTTATGTCTCCCCCGAAACATCCTCACAAGATGGTCTACTTCTGCGGCATCTTGACTTCTTGATAATACTCTCATCGAAAGATAAATATATTCTACATATCTAGGTAGCCTTAAGATTCATATCTCTCAATTGATACTAACAAATGTTATGTCCTAACAAGGTAATTACAGATTCTTAGCGCCATCTTTAACTCGAATTTCCTACAGCTCAAGCGCAACCCATGATCTCAATTTCAAATCCAAGTTTATATTCCCCTCCCCGCCGCTTCAATCTAGAATTTTCTGCAAGCCCATGAAAATTTCTCTCACAGCCTCAGATGACCTTTTGTCTATCTTTCATCCATCAACTATTCACCACTCGGCCTTCGGCCTTACCCCTGACCCCATGTCATAGTTTTCTTCAAAGAAAATTTCCTTTGGGTGAATCACCCAGGCAACTTTCAAGGAAAGTTCCAGAACCACAACCCGTCATTCAACAAGACATGAGATGATTATCTCAATTCCAATGGATTTATTGTTGAGGGAAAGGATTCGGGAACTTTCCATGGAGGGGTAAAGGGTCAACCTCGGATAACTCCGGATGGGGTGAGGAGAATTGAATCATGGAGAAACCAAGTATATCAGGTTTTGAGCTCGGGTAAGGTCGGAAATGAGGGATGAGGGGCTCGGGTTTGTGAATTTGAGTCTTGGTTTGTGGGAGTGAATAATTGTGCAAGGACGAAGTTGTGAAAGAGGATAGATGTGGTGATAGGAAATCAAAATTTTGTTCTAGAGGGAAGATCAAGGCAGACGAGAAAATTTTGGTGAGAATATGATCAAGGGAATTATGTTTGGATGTTTAGGGTAGTGTTTGAGGCTCGCTGGTATGAACTATACTGAAGCATTATTTTCTATTCGCATCTTGAGACGCACAGCCCTGAATTACCTACTGATTGATGAGAATAGATCATGATCACACAATGTTTCATTTGGCCCAATCTAAAGCGCTGAATGATTCCTCTGATATGTGCTAATTGAAATTGAATCATAGATGCAAGTCAGGAATTTATGAAGGTCTGTATGATCAACTGCATCATCTTGTGACAATTGTTTCCCTGTTTCTAGACACCATCTTGCTACAAACTGCTCTATGAAACATTCAACATAAACATCCAGCCCAGCTACAGTGATTCTTGTAGTCAGTGACAAGACCAAGAATAAATATGTTGTAGAATATGATGCTCTAAACTTACTTGTGTACTTTCAAAATGGTGTTCCATGTTAGCATCTCAGAAAATCACATAAATTCAATTCTAATCTCAGTACAAAGCTGCGAGGCACAGTCATTGGGGCATTAAAAGATGTATGTTCCATATTCTACACTCTGGTAATGCAGATTGCATTTCTCATTTATAAATCTCAATATACATTATCAAATCTAACTTTGGAGTAACCCTCAGCGTGGAGAAAATTAGTTTGAGAAAGAAAATAAGAGGAAAGATTATCTAATGGAAGAATCGAAAATCGACACAGCCCAGCACTCTCCAGAATTTACTGGCACGAGAATCCCTCGTTCGCAGTAGCATTTCCAACACCATCGTAGGTTTGCTTGAGCGGATATAGACAGATAGTACGCTTTATAGCCGTATTCGAAGGAAAGGTGGCATTCATTGTATCCGGAACAGTACCGTTCTCAACCCAAGCACGCATGGTATCGAAGGTACCAGCTGGGAAAGCACCAGGTCCGCCAAAGCAGTGAGCGATACCTGGAGCCATAAACAATCTATAGAAATCGTGTACGTTTGGATCGAGCGCGGTAACGGAATCGTAATAGCTCGTTGTTGAGTTAGTAGGGATAATGCCATCAGCCTGTAGTATTGTTAGTTGCTTTTTGGTAATGAATATAGACAATTGAACGTCAAAGGAATAACTGACCAGTCCATGATAAGTGAGAAGTTTTCCTCCACGGGCACGAAATTGTGAAAGGTCTGGGTCATTGGTGTCTATGATAGAAGACCACTCATTGATGGAAGAATGATAAAGCTGATCAAATTCCTGGCGTGTTATATTTGGAATATCAGTGTTGTCATCTTTGCGGACAAACTTCGCTATCCACGGGAGTAGAAGAGATAGTGGATCTGCTGTACAAGTTCCGTTGCCTGAACATGTGGTAAGAGCAAGTGATCCTCCGGCAGATGTGTCGTCACTTGATAAAACAGTGCCTATCTTTTGACCAAAAAAAAGAGAACTATTGTCCGACTTTCTAGGACCATCCCACATAGCCTGGGTAAGATAGGCAGCTCCAGAAGATATCGTAAAGTTTTCACCGATTTCTGTGCAGTTTATGGTGGTGCCAACTAGAGTAGTAGGATCAAAATCGCAGGAATCAGGATCTGTGATGATTCCATCAACAAGGCCGTCATTGGCATCACAAGCTTCAATAGCTGCTGCGGTAATTACTTGCATCTCGCACATGTGTGGATAGATATTCGAGGTGTTCATTATTACATGAGCCCATAAATCTCCCACAAACATCCCACTCCAATTGATGGCCGGTGCAGAAGCTGCGATTCCGTCAAAAGCCTCAGGAAACCTTTAAGCAAGCATCATGCCTTGACGGCCACCTTGAGAGCAGCCGGTCCAGTACGAGTAGAGTGGTGGTGTACCATAGTATTTGTTAGTGATGTCTTTCCCAATGATTGCAAGGTCGTTAAGAGATGTCGAGGCAAGGTTTTGCAGGAGATTACGATTTGGGTTTCCCGGACTCAAAAGGCCCCAACTCGCGCTATCACTAGTGCCCAGACCAGCATCGGTAGACAAAGATACGTAGCCCTCACCCATAGCTGCTGCCATATTCGCCAAAGCTACGTAGTTGAGGCCAGCCCGTCAGCCGTTACCTCCAATGGCTTGCATTCGACCGTTCCATTCTGTAGATGGCAAGTAGACTTGTACATTGACTGTATCATTAATACCGGGATGAGTATAAGCTATAGAGACGTTACAAAAGCTGGCTGCTTGAATGTCGACAGCTCCATAATTCATATATAGGCCCATCGAGATGGTGCGAGTGTAATTAATGACTTGGTTAGCCTGGAAAGAGGATATCGGGTCCGAAGAGACTTGGCGCAGGAAGCGATGAACATGTTAGCGCGGCGGAGGGATTGAATGACATGTTAAAACAAATCCAGATTCTTGTTACTTTCTATGAATGAAAATCAGTGGATATAGATATTTCTGGAAAAGATCGAGCAAGAGAACAGTTAGATAGATTTTAAAACATACTATTCTCATGAAGATTCTAGTAGTGGCGCATGGAAAAACATATAGGGGCATGATAATCAAAAGATTACATTCCTTGATCTGAGGAGATATTTTAGTAAAAGTCGGACCGCTATCAGATATGAGTATTCGCCAA
Source organism: Botrytis galanthina (assembly GCA_004916875.1). Taxonomy (NCBI): domain Eukaryota; kingdom Fungi; phylum Ascomycota; class Leotiomycetes; order Helotiales; family Sclerotiniaceae; genus Botrytis; species Botrytis galanthina. The sequence goes on from PQXL01000694.1 coordinate 12,185, forward strand.
AACCTAGTACATAGTCACAAATGAGCGGGTCTACATCGAGTCGAAAATTGCTGAACACGCGTGTTTCAACTTCCGATGTCGCACTGCTACGCGTTTTGATATTGTCATTTTCTGACCATTAGCCGTTGGAAAAACCTTATAGGGTGTAGGAAGCAATTTAATTGAGAACGTAAAATTCATTACAAGTAGTATTGTGAGAAGCTATCTAAATCGGATGTGAATGTGAACTCATTTTGATGACTAAAGTGGTCAACTAGTTTAACTCGCCTTCTGGTGTATACACATACATGTAGTATATATAAGGGTCTAAGGTTGAAAATTCCTTCTGTCCAACTCCTTTAATCATTTTAATCCTGAAATCTTTTCATTTGTATCATTCAAATATGTAAACTTATCATATCTCGTGGGGATATATTTGTAATATATAGATCTTTCGAAAAGGGGTTTTATGGTAAGTTTCTACGTATCGGCAGCTCACAGGAAGGCTCAGGGGAGAGTGATTGGTATGTACGAGAACTTGGAGTTATCTTCGAGCTCTGTTGAAAACGTTTCAGTACTTGCAATAACAGTGTATTCATACAATGATTGAATAAGCAAGTATATCAAAATGTGTCCCTACTAATAGCCTTTGGACAAATCATATCATGATGCGGGTTGAGACCTTAGACGATGAATTCTAGCTGGCGGAAGTAATCTTACTATAAAAATCATATAATATAATTTATTACCGACTGAGCTACGTTGTCGTGTGGGCCAGTTTCACTTCAATTCACACTCTATATAATACTATACATCATAATTAGGAATCCACATTGCATACCCAACCGAGAGTCTTAAGAAGGGGTATTGCAAGCCAGATCCCCCATACCCACGAGTCGCGAACTCGCTTACCTATGATCCGATGAGTTATAGTACTAGGGCACAGATAGTTGTCGAACGCTAAAATAACACAAAAAATGATAATTTTGCTTAATTTATATAAATAAAAAAGAAATATTTAAAATCATTAAAATTGATTAAGATTTTGAAAATGCTTTTATTGTATAATAAAAACTTAGAATTAATGATTTTTATAATTCTAGAATTATAAAATATC
>PQXL01000695.1:0-13157 GCA_004916875.1 Botrytis galanthina
GGAAGGGAGAGAGGGAAGGGAGAGAGGGAAGGGAGAGAGGGAAGGGAGAGAGGGAAGGGGAGGAATACCGAATATAGCATCTACGATGTGATCAGATTCTTTCAGAGCTTCCGAAAAATCATCTGTAAACGGGATCGAGAGATTATGGAGCTGAGTAGAGAGACGCTACAATAAGTTAATATTTCTATATCTCACAGTTAAAATAGATATAGATCTGTAGATATCTGTCCTGTATTACATAGGAAGAAGAAATTGAGGCGAGAGGCGAGAGCAGAGAAAGATATAGAAGAGAATTACATACTTGATAGAGTTCATTTTTTCCCTGTTTGGGATAATAGATAGTGGGTTTGTAACCGTAGTGCCAGAGATGACGAGCTGCGACTAGACCATCGCCTCCTGATTTTGGGGAAGTTAGCTTTTTTGATGTTTTGAACGATGAGAGTTGGTGGAGGGAGAGGGAAATGTAGATGTAGATTAAGATGGAATTTGATTTCACGTACCGTTGTTTCCGGGTCCGCATGCGACGAGTATTCTTCGGCCTTTGGAGGGAGGATGAACTTTGTATACTAAATTGGTTGGGTTGTGGTTAATTGTTTTGTTGTGTTATGTTTTGTTGGGAGTAATATGATGAATGGAATGGGATGGTAAGAAGTATTTGACTTGGAGATTCGTCTTTTCACAAGAGTTTGAATGGCTCAATATAACAGATGGCCGAAACAACAGTCTCGAGATGATATACTTCATACACTAATATGAACGCAAATCTTCATCCTTTCGTACTTTCTTCGCCTCTCCATCCTGCCCCCTTACTTTCTCCTTGACCATCCTCTCACATAAACACGTTTCCTCGCAAATCACAGGAAATCCTCACAAAAACACCCCTAACACACATCACCCCTCTCCCGAGAACGAACCACACAAAAAACAGTAAATCATACATACCCACTTGCGAAACACTCAATCCCGCCAATTCCATCAATTGATCGAGAGAAAATGCTCCGAGAGACATGAGATCTTTATCTAGAGCTGCTGCGTTGGCGGCGGAGAGGTACTATGGGATGTTAGGTTTTTGTTTGGTTTGTAGTGGAAGGGTAGGAGGATTTACTTTGGCTGCCATGGTGGATGGTGTGATGGGATGGATGGATGGTGATTGTAGGAGTAAGATATGTATTTGTATTGTAGTTGTAGTCTGATAATTTGATAGCGTGGTTTAATATATCAGACGAATATACGAATAGTTGACATGAATATTGATAAACAGGAGATACCTAAACGAAATCACGATTCTAATCAACCGAAACGACAATCATTCAGTGATCGATGGAAAGACAAACTAATCCGTCAAATAAATAAGATTACCTAGTACTTCTCCCGAAAGAAAGGAAAAGACAAATAAATCAATACTCCTATATTTAATTTCTCAAACCACTTTCATAACCCAAGATAGAGAAATAGATATCGTCAATGAAAGTTCACCCACCCACCTCATCAATCCCCTCAAACACTCGTAATAAAGCACGATTACATCACTACCCCTCCTCTCCTCCCATTCCACCCCCTGCATTTCCACATTGCCCGCCATTTCCACCCCCACCCAAAAAAATCCCGCTACCCGAAGAACCTCCGAACATTAAATAATTTCCCTCATCTACAATCCCATACCAACCATATCACATCTATCCATCCAACCCCCTCCTCAACCCCCCAATCCCCCCCAAATAAAAATGGTCGTACGCATCCGACTCGCGCGCTTCGGCCGCAAAAGAGAACCTTTCTACAATATCGTCGTTGCACAAGCCCGGTAAGATTTTCCCTCTTCCCTCCCATCAAACAGCACCACTAACACCCTCCTAGCTCAGCGCGCAATTCGCTCCCGCTCGAAGTCCTCGGCACCTATGACCCAATTCCTAAACTGCCCGCGGACGGCGAGGGCCAAAAGTTCAAAGACATTCGACTCGATACGCTGCGCGCAAAGTATTGGTTGGGAGTGGGTGCGCAGCCGTCGAAGACGGCGTGGAGATTGCTGAGTATGGTATGTTCTATTTTTATTTTTGTTTTATTTCGAGATCATCTCTTTCTCATTCTATACTATACTATATCAAGATATGAGGATCACAAGATGGGAATTGGGAATCCGAAGAAACCCCCATAAACCCNCAAAATCTCCAATCACAAACATCAAATCCCCATCCCATCTCATCCCATCTCCTTCCCCCCTCAAAAACCAACCACTAACCTCCCATCTCCCGCAGGCCGGCCTCCTCGAACCTCAATACACACCGCAATCCAAAACCCCCACGCCCCCCAACTCCAGCAAACCCATTCTCAAGAGCGATTCTTAGCTTGAATCCACCCCATTTCCATCACATTTTTCTATTTGCATGTCTGCTGCCACGCCTCTCCTACACTTCTCCTACACCTCTCCCTCAACCCAGCTATCTATTTTCGCCAATCAACAACAATCGTCATAATTCCACTTCCACTTCCACTTCCACTTCCACTTCCACCACTAGCCACTCGAAAAGCCTGAGTCCTCGAAAGAAGATAGATAGACCCATACAACCAAAACGACAACCAAACTCGCAGGAGAAACCAATCAAACCAAACCAAACCAAACCAAAACCCATACCTCTCAAGCGCAATTAGAATTAGAATGGGATGAGTTTATATCTATCTATCTATCTATCTCTCTATGTATGGTATAACGATAAATAGACAAGTAGCCTCAATGAGCAAGGAAAGGAGGATGTACGTATGGCGCGTTTCACATATTACACAACACATACCACAATGTGTGCGGAAATGCTAAGTAAGAGGGAGGGAGGAACCTTTATTCTCACGAGGAAACGAATGTTTATTTGTATTCATGGACGATATGTTGGATCGATCAGTGGATGATGGATGAATGGCAGTAGTGATATGGAAATCACACCGGACGCGCATGATGGACTGGCGTCTGTTTGTAAAAACAAAATCAAATTAAATTAAATGAATCAGGAGTTAGAAATTACAAAAAAAAGCAAATTAAATCACATCACATAACATCACATAACATAACATACCTATCCATGGATATCTACATCATCGAACCAGTTCCAAAAGTGATCAAAAAATACATCTTTTATTATAACAAAAGGCCGTTATATATAATCCTCATGTCCAAATCCTATATACATCCAAGTAGGTCCCCAAAAATTATGGCATGAATGAATGACTAAACATCACCATGTTTGACTTTTCTGATCCACGCTGTTTCCAAAATGCCATGAATAAAAACTCCCAGCGCCTTGCCAATTTATGATCTTCAAATGCGATACAAACTTCAGAGGGGAATCTCCCCTAACCATCAACTTCAATGTCCTTGGGCTGTGAAGAAGAGATTGGTCGTTAAACAAATGACCAATACGCAAAGACCATAAATAGCCAATGCCAAAGAAAGCTTTCGTAAGATGGTTTTACGCCAAGTAATCTTCTTGATAGATTGACCGAGTAAACCTTGACCTTCCTCCTCATCTTCATCAGAATCTGTTTCATCATCTTCTTTTGCTAATCGTTGGTGATGAATCGAATCTGGTGAAGAAATCTTGTAGTAAAATAATCCTGGTAAAATGAAACTAATACTTGTACTTCCTGTACTTCCAACATATGCGAGGACTTTATCGAGTGATGATACAGTAACTGCTGTAAAATAGCTGAGAGCGATGATAATCGTGGTAATGATTGCAAATCGTGTTTCGCCAATAGTATCATTCCTTGCGGCAGGTCGTACACGACCACCTGAGAGTAGAGGAGCAGAGCGTGCAGGCGAACCAGTAGGTGAATGACTTCTCTTCCACGAGTTTGGACGCCACTTCAAGACTGCATCGACTGATGCTCTACAAGGATGTACTTGAAGTGGATAGGAGAACATGACAAGAATGACAATAGCTGCTTTGGCGATTGTTGAAGCAGTAGATGGTATATCTATACTTGTTAGTGTTATGAAGTCGTAGTTTTAGTAGAGTACTTACACATTCCAACAATGTTTCCCTTCACAGCGTTACCAAAAGATAGGTATCCAGTGATAGCGACTAAAACGTATATAGAAGCAGCACTTCCAATACTGGCCGCAACAACACCTGTGGTTCGCTTGGGTGAGTTATCTTTGATCTCATTAAGAATAGAGAACATCTATAACTGTCAGCATATCAACGAAAAACTAAGGTGTTCACAACTTACATTTTGGTGACAAGTATAAGCAAAGACAATGACGGGGAAACTTTGTAAAGTTGGGACTATTCCCGCCCACTCAACCCCTCTAATGGGACCCCGGTCTGCCATAGTATCTCCTTTAACAAAGTGATATACCACGAGAATGACAAGATATCCAATAGACACCAGAGCAACGATACTGGTATACTTCAAGGAATCTAAACGTCTTAAATATGAGAGTGGAATAACAACAAACCTAGAGACAAGTCAGTATAATCATATCCGAGGGAGAATGCCAAACTCACATGAAAACTGTTATCCAAAACTTTCGATCCATGAGAATGGGCATAGATTCTGCTCCCTGACTGAAACCAGTCGCGACTCCTGGCATCAGATCACCAATAATGATCAAATAACTAACGCCTACACCAAAGCATTTGATGGCAATAGCCGCATCGAAAATGACTGCTGCATTTGGGTAGGTGATTTGGGATAAAGCGAAGAAAGAAGCCGTCCCTCTATCAAGATATCTCGCACATCGAGATTGCAAATACAAGCCGAAAGCTGCCATCATACCCGACCATACTATAACGAATGTTCCGAGTAGGATTCCCATATGTGACATCGCGAGGGGCATAGCAAGCGTACCCGCGCCAACGACTAGAAGGTTCAATGTTAGCGTCAGCTCCCGAAAGATCGAGGTAGAACATACTAGTATTGAGGAGATTGACATTGCTACTGATCCAAGATGCTTGACCATGAGGCAAGTTCTGTTCTTTGATTGTTCGACTGGATTTCCTTCTGCACGCGACCATCAGTTGATATTCCTCTTCCCATCTTTTCCCCCAGAATAATTTGCTTACCGTGGACCACGATTAGATTCTGAGCTACTGCCGCTTGGCCCGCCCACAGTCAAGTATGAAGCCATGTTTTAGTTGTGTTCCTCTCTCGTCGTTCTCCTCTGAGGTGTCGGTGAGAGCGTGCCCAGTATGGGGAATGATTGACGTAGGTACTTGTGCGGAGCTTTCGAAGAGCTGTCCTGATCCTACAATTTTCTAAGCGCCACCATAACCGTTTGCAACCGGTTGGGAATTTTGAGTGTCTCGTCTGAAGTTGTGATCAGAGGATGAATTGATGTAATCGTCAAGGTACGTGGATGTCGCGCAATTCAGTGGTAATCGCATGTAATGAGTGAGGACCAATAATAAAAAAAGTGCCCCATCAGAGTAGTGATGAAGCGGAATCAATCGGCAATCTTCAAGATTGCGAGTGAGTGCCAAGCTAAGCCACTGATTAGACTTAAACTTCCCTTAACCTTATCAGCCTTGCTGTACATTTTTGGCGGCAGCCCTCTCCTTTCCCCAGATTATTCAGGAACATTCAATTACAATTGTCCCAAACACCTAATTTCAAAACTTCACAATGGATAACACATTCGATAAGACAGCCTCGGAAACTATTGATCTATTAGAAGCCCGACTACGGAGGATAGAACATGCTGTGTGTGGTCATATTGACACTACCTCTGTCACAAGCTCCGATGTATCTATATCTGCGTATGAACGACTCGCAGATTTAGAACATGTTCTACATGGACTTGCTTCGAAATCAAGGGTCATTCAGGATTTATTGCAGTTACGTGAGTCTATTGGGGCTATTCAGTAGTAGTAGTATTGGTAGTAACTAATGCCTTCTAGATGCCAAATATCCCGACCTCTTTCAATCCATTGACCCAGATATACTACCTACCACTCTCGATACGTCCAGTATTTTATCTATCGTATTAGCATCTGCCAGTGCATATCCATCTACTGCTTCTCGATTAACATCTATTCTTGACATGCCAATTCCATCAGCAGAATCGTCCGCTCAACTCATCGAGCTACAACCTCGAATCGCGAAAATTGAAGCTCTCCAGATGGCACAAAATGCGGAGTTGTCAGCATTGAGGCAAAGAACCGCGGCGGTAATTCAACGTTGGTATACTGTTGATATATTGCGAACAGGTGAAAGTTGGGCAGAGCTGGAAGAAAGAGTACAACATGTAGAGCAAAAAGTTCGAAGAGCCACAACGCTGAAACAATTGGATGATGGAGTAGCTCAGGAGTGAGATTCAGATTTCTCAAGGTCAAGACATTTTCAGAAGCTTGACATCCCAGTGGGAACATACCAAAGAAATACACGTCATAGTGAAGTTAGTGAAGTGAGATGGAGGGGAAACGTCTCTGGGTCAGAGCACCATCGACATCTCGATGTGATGATGAGTGTTCTAACAGTGTTTGAGTAATTGCGGAGAGATAAGTCCTAATATCTTGGACAAGGCGATGATACTACCGCTGAGAAATGGAAGAGTACGGAGGTTGTATGATCCGCGTTTCAGGAATTGGCTACGAAGGTATTAACGGTCTGAGCTATGACATACCAGCTATCATGTGTATCAGTCAGATATATCTCTAGTAATTGTTGTATGACCGTTGCCGCTTGCGAAGGGATGAACCGCCGTTAACCGGTGGAAATGGATGATAAGGTAGAGGCTGCACGAACTTAGGAGCGAATAAATCGCGTAGTTAGGAACCACCCATTCACACGTGTAGTTGAGTACATTCTTAACGTGTCCCAATATCTAGAGAACACTTTTCCATTCAGATCTATGACGTTGGTATCACGAATCATGATACGATCAGTCATGATACTGTATGGCGCCACCGAGTCTGAATAAGAAAACCTTGAAATGCATACTTGATGAGGATAATGAGGCCAAGCACTACTATATAATAGAGTAGAGTAAAGCAGAGTAGAGTAGAGCACAGCACAGCACAGCACGAGCCAATGTAATAAATATAGGGAAGAGGCGCTGTAGAGTTATAGCAGAAAATCTATCTTTTCCTCGCCCTTCACATATTAATTGTTTTTTATTTACGTACAGGTGGGTGGGTAGGTAGGTGACAAGCAGATATGTACTCGCTTGCTTGCTCGCTCGCTCGCTCGCTTCAGTTTTTGATCGATATATGTACTATATCATACCATACCATACTACCTAAGCTGGGTAAAGATGCGAGGTACTACCTAGGTATAGTATATCGTATGAAGAAAGAAAGAAGATCCAGAATCCAGTATCAAGAATCAAGAAAGATAGTCTTAAGAAAAAGAAAAAGAAAAAGGAAAAAAGAAAAAAAGAAAGAAAAAACACTCCGTGGTGACCCTACCCTGGTCCATGTTCCATGTTTCCTAACGGTCAAAAGTACTTACTCCGTAGACTCGCTAGGTAGTAGGTAGTATGTAGGCAAGCAAGCAAGTAAGCAAATAAATGTTTCTTTGGTTTGATGGTGGGACGTGGATATGATATCGTCATTTTTTGTTATGGTCATGGTGATGTGATGTGATGTATGCGTGCATGCGTGCAGAGGGAGGGAAGGGAAGGGAAGGGAAGATTTTGAAACTTTGAAACTTTGAAGGATGTTCGATTCGCGGGAATTACCTGGGATGGTTTGGTTTGGTTTGGGGGGTTTGGGGGTTTATGATATTATATTACCTAGGTGGGTTGGTTGGTATTTGATGGAGGATGTTATGTTTATAGGTATTTGTATTTAGAAATAGGAATAGGTAGGTAGGTATATGTATATATAGCACGTGCTATGAAACGCGTCAGTGGTAGATATCTAGATACAATACAGATTTGAGAAATGGAAATGGAAATCAAAATTTATGAATAGATGGTTACGCGGTGGTGTGAAGGATGAGATGAGATGAGATGATATGATATGATAGAATGGGGATTATGGTGTGAGTAGGTAGGTACTGGTAGTTGGACATGTAGATATAAAGTCTAAATGGTAATTAATTATTGATGTAGAAGCGCTGTTTTGTTTGTTGAAGATTGGAGATTGGAGATTGGAGATTGGGCTTTGTGGTTTGTATCTATCTGACCAGTTTGTATATACGTACTCGTAGAATAGAATAGAGTAGAGTAAACTAAAAACCTATTATTAACACAGCACTGCACTGCACATCACCGCTGCCAGAAGCAGCACGAACACACGAGCTGGAGGTCCGTGTTGTGCAGCGGTGCGGTGCTGTGCGTGCTGTGGATTCCGTAGTAGTCGGTTGTTGGTAGTAAGGGGAAGATGGAGAGATCTAGGTGTGATTAAATTACATATATACAAATATACCTACTTAGATATACATACATATACAAAGTATACTGATGAATTTATTATACAGTACAGTACACATACTCGTAAAAGTAAAAGTACCAAGCAAAAGTCGAGTGGAGTGAGTACCTAGTACCTAGTAAGCATATAGGTCGAAATCCCCCAAGAATTAACAGAATGGGCGAGAGAGAAAAAAGAATCGAGTGAGGGTTTTGACTTGACCCCTGAAATTTGAAACGTGTGTGGATGGATGATCCTAAAGTCTAGATTTTATTAAAAAATGGATCCGAGACCCTGGGAGCCTGGGAGGGGAAGGAGAAAAGTATGAATTTGAGTTATTTGGCTAGGTGGGTTAGTTTAGTAGGTAGTGGTAGTAGTGGTAGTGGTAGTAGTAGTAGTAGTGGTAGTGGTAGTAGTAGTAGTGGTAGTGGTAGTAGTAGTAGTGGTAGTAGTAGTAGTGGTAGTGGTAGTAGTAGTAGTAATAGTAGTAGTAGGTAGGTACTGAATTTAATTAATTTGAGGGAATATGTATGGAGGGTATGGAGGGTATGGAGGGAGGATGATGTTGATTGGATTTAAATTATTCGTTTTATGATATAGTAGAGATTGAGATTGAAAGGGTTTAATGTTTGTGTGTTCCATTGTTTTTTGAGGAGAGATATATATGTCGGTATATATATATTGGGATGTATGTACATATATATATTGGTAGTATATATACTACACAGGTAGATACGTACCGAGGCAGGTAGATATCAGGAACGTTGGAAATTCATCACATCCTGTACCTGACTAATCAAAACACATCTCACACTAAGGAAGCTCGGAACCAACCACACACACTGGAGCATGGCAACTTGCAAGCATGGCAAGCATGGGATTGAAACAAGATGGAAAAGGTCTTGATCTAGACACACTAGACTAAAGCAAAGAATTTCCCTAAAGCGTGCGTCGTGCTAGAGGGCCCCATCGGTTTCTCGTCTTTTTCAACCGATAGATGTACATGTCCTTGGTCTCGAGTTAATAGGAAAGAATGGATATGGATATGGATAGTAGATAGTAGATAGTAGATAGTAGATAGTAGATAGTAGATGTAGTAGGTGGTAGATATACTGATATACTAGATATACTTAATATACTAGATATACTGGATAAGTAATGAATATCATCATGAATGCAGCATAGAGAAGAAACTAGACGACTAGCATAAATCCTAAGCCTCACTGCAATCTAGCGAAGCATCTGTTCCCTTGCCTCTTGCTCGAGCCTTGCACATAATAATCATATCCATTACATTACCAGTACTGTATCCGTCTTCCGTCCATTCCCATTCCCATTGAATTATCACATCCAATCAATCTTATACACTCTCTCACTCTCATTCAGCTGTTTAGACTGCCCTACCCCATACATCCTCTCCCTCGCCAAAAAAGCATTATTCATTCATTCATCTAATCATCCACTCATCCACTCATCCACTCTTCCACTTTTCCACTCTTCCATTCAATTCACTCTTTTACCCCAAATCCTCCTCCGATCGAGTCGCTTTTCTGTAACCTCCCTGAGAGCCACATCCACTCATTATTTCCCTTTCTATTCATTTCATCCATCCACCATCCACCATCCATCACATCACATCCACCATCCATCACATCACATCATCCACTGGCAATCTGGGAACTTGCATGCCCCGTACCCTTATTACATACATACACATTGTTCACTCTTCACCCATCCTGGTACATAGGACATACATACACATATACCTTGTTCAACCTTTTTAACCTTTTTTCCCTCAATCCTCGTGCCGTTGCGCGTATCATCACACCCATCGATCCCCTTTTTCTAAACCACGCACGCAACAACCCTCCACCACTCACACTCACACTCTCTCACACTCACACTCACTCTCACTCTCACTCTCACACACACACGCATTACCTTCGATCCGGCTTTACACCACAACCACACTCTTTCAACTTTATCATTCAATCCTCGTGATATTGATTTATATCTTCAAAATAAAATTAAGGTCGCTGCTACTGCTGGGCTGTGGTTAGCTTTCAAAATTACGATACCCCAAATAACGACCGTTGCGTTGAATTGATTCATCTGGTTTTTTCCCATTTGCTTGCTTCAATCTATTGAAGTAGATTCCTTAATTCAGTCACTGCAGCTGAAACATCACTTCGACCACCGACCGACCTATTTTACGAACCTCTTCAATATTTGATTTACTGATCTCCTCGATTTTCTTCATCCTCGTTTTACAATTCGTTCGATTGAATCGAATGCTCTTATTTGCGACCATCTTACCTGAGTCGACAATAATAATTACTTTCAACAATAACACCAACATCCTGCTCTCGATCTTGTAGATCTCACTTGGACCCAACAATACGTTAACTTCGCCTTCACCACGCACAATGAATCAATCGGATTATAAAGGTCGGAGGACAGCTGGAATGCGTGGAATGAGTATGGATAATATTCTCGGAGATCCATTCGCGCTGGCTACCATCTCGATTGCTATGGTATGTTATTTGGAAGTCGTGGATATCTACTGCGCCTCACTCCCCATGCAATGGTTACTGACATGAACGATTGATAGCTTGCATGGTTTATTGCTTTCATTGGATCGATATTAGCGACTGCATCACACGCATCTAATGACGGATTTCCAAATTATTCGTGGTTTACGATTGCATATATGCTGTGTTGCATTCTAGGTATATTTGTCGTGATCGCGTCGGATACAACTCAAACCTATCATGTTGCTATCGTTGGATTCTTGGCTACCGGTCTCGTGTTAACAAGTTCTTCTGTTAATTCATTAATTTATTCTTCAAATGGAGCAAAAGAAGCTGCCGCGGCTGGACATATCCTTCTCTCTATGGTTGCGGTAAGATTGCGTGGTCGGAAAGGTCTAGATCCCTTACTAATGTTGAATCTAGATTATTTGGATGTTCTACTTTGGATCGACGCCTTCAGCGGTTCCGCGAGCATACCTTGACTCGTTCGCACTTCATAAAGACCACAGAGTATCATCAGGAAGAGGAATGTCGACTGCCTATGGCAATGGATATGGAATTGGTCGACCGGATACTTCAATCTCTTCAAACGTTCCACCACAAATGTACACATCGGCGCAATTAGGTGGTTTCGAAACATCTTCACCAGTAGCAGGATTCCCAGGAGGTGCCGCAGGAGCCGAGCGCAACTCATCACAACCAAGATTTGGAGCCAGCAATCTTGGACCAAATGGTGGAATGGGCTCAGACCCTACACCAGGAGAAGTCATCCAACCTACAGAATATCCATACCGAGCAAAGGCCATTTATTCTTACGATGCCAACCCAGATGATGCAAACGAGATTAGTTTCGCTAAACACGAAATATTAGAAGTCTCAGACGTAAGTGGGAGATGGTGGCAAGCCAAGAAAGAAAATGGAGACACGGGAATAGCGCCTTCGAATTACTTAATCTTATTATAAGGATGAGTTGGGTTCTTGGGGATGTCATTTTCACAATATACAACAGCACACCTTTGTTGATAGGAATTGGGAATTGGGAATATATCACAGGTGCGGGGATGGGAATAGTTTTCTCCAAAGATATATGGAATCACTGGAGTGCCATTATGGGGTTCAAAGGTTTTGGTTTGGAGTTTATGTAATAAAGTCAATGTGTTACGATTGGGAACTTTTTTCTTTCTTTACTTCTTTTTTTATTATATCTGATTTCACTTTTCATTCTTTTTCTGCCTTTCTTACGTCTAGCTCTTGCTTCTTTTTTTCGTTTCCTTTGTGGGTTTTGATTTGCACTGCCTTTTTGTGTTGATCAAAAATGCTAGGTGAACTATGCAAATGCGATGGGCTTTGGAGTTGGGGAATAAGTACACTACCCGGCTAATTTGTGATTACCTACATAGCTGAATGGATCAGGACGTGAGAGAGAGATGGAGGGATGGATTGAGAGAATGAAGTTGATCAGTTGAGGTGGATTTGGTTGATGGATGAGTGATGCTGACTGGGCTACCTGACTAAATTTGTTCAGACCTGTCTTCTGGTTCCTGGCTACTGGCTCTTGGCTCTCATGGTGATAATTGGGAATCGAGGATATGGGGGAGTGAAATTGTATGGCGCGTGCAGATAATGATACGGGCACTGAGATGCTAGGCTAGACGGAACAGGGTCGAGGATGAGGGGTTTAGTTGGTGAAATAGTCCAGGGGATGAGAAGAGACAAGTGCATGATTGGGGAAGTGTGGGTGAGGACTTGATTATAAGATAAGATAAATAAGGTACAAGGTAGAAACGGAATACAAATGGGAAAGAAATACAAGTGAAAACTTTGTTTGATGTGAGATGATGTGATGTGACTGGTGATTGGTGACTAAGGTATATGTTGTATATATCTAGGGATCTTGAAGAATTATTAGATTATTTCTTTGATTAAGTTGGGATTGTGGTGGGATAAAGATAGAGGTAGAGGTAGAGGTTGAGATTGAGATCAAAGTTGAACTCAAGTCTCCAGGTATTCATGAAATGAAAGGAAAGGAACTAGACTATTCTTGGAGTGAGCAGAGGGTAGGAAGTAGGAAATAGGAAGTATGAAGTAGGAAGTAGGAAGTAGGAAGTAGGAAGTAGGAAGTAGGAGTAATGATGTTGTGAGGTTTTGATAGAATGTTTGTTTGTTTGTTTGTTTATGTGTTTAGATGTTTAGATGTTCATGTGTTTATATGTAGGTTGTAGGTTGTAGGTTGTAGGTTGTAGGTTGTAGGTTGTAGGTTGTAGGTTGTAGGTTGTAGGTTGTA
>PQXL01000696.1:0-13084 GCA_004916875.1 Botrytis galanthina
CTGAGGGGGCGAGGGGGCGAGGGGGGTTCACAAATGCACCGTTGGGACGTATTGGTATTGTGCATATCCAGTACGTACTGTTCAATATCTGATTTCGATGCTGGGTCAATTTGGGTCACGAGGAATGGCGCCACCGACTTGGGAAAACATCTTCTCAACCATAAGCAAACCCAGAATCAGGAGCAGTCAAGGCATAAAGTCAATGTCTCGTGCTGACTCAGGTATGTATTGGCTGAAGGTTAAACTTCGCTATACGATTAACTTTTTCTACAACTACTGAATTTTTCCAATTACTAGATAAATACTCTATTGAGTTTTCACGTCTGGAATTCAAAGGAAAGTATCATTCTCGCCACATCACCAAAATGTTGGAGCAAACTCAATTCTCTACCCCCCTCACCCCCATCCAAAATATTAAAAAATTATGCCTCGGGTCCGACGATAGCTTCGGACTTGGAGTGAACTCTTGGAATTTGGATTCCGCAAGTTACAACAATGCATTTGGTGTTTGAACGATCGTTTGTATCAAGATCCAAATGATGATCTCCGTCTTCTCGGCTCATGCATTCGCAATTCTTTCCCGTATTCTTTCCATCTCCGTGCTGCATTGAGAAGTCCTCCCGTATTTCTAGAACTCTAATCAAACAACAATCTCCTCATTTCCATCCCGGATCAAGAGAACAGGACAGTCCTTGCCATAATCCCGCTGTATCCGCAGCAGCCGCTCACTCAGAAAAGTGCAGTGACATGCATTTTCCTTGCCCAGGATTTCTATCATCTTGGCTCTCTTGACTGTCCCCTCCCTCACTATCCCCTTCATGTGCTCAAGGATGCTCTGGCCTTTGCCTTCCCTTCAAGTATTCCAGGGTAATATGGTCGATCTATCGACTTGCAGGTCGTGAAGCATCTGTAAATCCAAATTCCAAAGTTCGCCCTTGACACACCAGCCACAAAATTCGGAGATTTCGAGGAAACTCGGATTTGTAGCCACAACGACAGGTAGCCAAATCCAGACTTTCTAATTGATCGACCCATTGATTGGTGGAATACTTCCGCGATGCAGAGGAGCTCAGGAGTCAGGGAGCATCATCCAAAGGATGGCCCCCTCCCGCGCCCCGCACTTTTTGGAGGTCAGCGACCCTCCCTTACTTCTTTTTGACATATCTCCGTCCCTTGAGTGCTTCATGTATTTAATCTCCATATTACTTAAATCCGGCACTTGTTATATCCGATGGCCTGATAAGAGAGAAGCCGTTTGATGCACGCACGTCGCACTCCTGGTAATTACTACGCAATCTTTTACTGGGACCTGGGAAGAACCCTTTTATTCAGTAGCGAACTTTGGAGCCTGTTTGATTACTTCCAACAATCAGCCTCGTGTTCACAGCTGTCAACTAGTGAATCCTAATTCAACATGCAATGCAAAACATACGATACAGATTCCAACGCAATCTTTTAAACTTCTCGGGACAAGGTTCCGATCCTAGTCTCAGAATGTCCAAAACTTCTTCGCGTAGAGTCGTGCTTGTCTATAACCGAGCGGTGCGACAAGTGCAAAGTTTAACTTTGTGCCCATGACTCGCCGTCAGCACGTGCTCAGCTCTTGATTAGCTGTTGTACGCAAATAATACTGCCGAGTTGCTTTGCTGACAGTCCCGGCAATACTCAGCACTAAATGAAGAGTATCCAAATCCTGAAAGAGATGGATCTCCACTAGATTGGTTCACATAGAATACGATACGCGTACGGAGTACGGCAAGGACTTGATGGTAGCTCATTTGTCATCCGCTTATTTCCCAAGCCCTATCTCGAGCCCACCTTTTGTTGGCCGACTCTCTCAAATTTACTATGTCATCTGAGGTCCAAATAAGTATGTAGGTTGGACTTCGGTTTGGGGGGGCGGGCTCTCTTCGGACAGCTTGAAAGAAAGACAAAATGATTACATGCAATCATCGTGGCCAGCAACTACGCGCGCGTTGGAGAGTTCACCCCACCAGTCCATGTACGAGTGATGGATCTATAAGCAAAAATCTTACTTTTTCGTACATATCAATTTATTAAACTTTGTTCTTAATTCCGTTTTCCAATTGCAGGTTTAAGTCCCCGAGTATAGGCATATGCTTGCCAAAACATTTTGTCATGATTACTGATCTCCACGACGGGAGATCAGTGGAGCCTCATATTGTACAAAAAAGATACAAAACATTGATGAAGCCGACGAAATCGCTTAAATCGGTTGTGACGGAGTTGAGATTCAAGTCATTTCTGGAAATTTCGATGTATTTGCCTTGAAACAAACCCTACTTACAAGTAGTCCACATCAGACCGAGATTTGCGGCCTCTTTCCACTATTTGAGCGTATCCTCTACATATGTTCGCGTCGTCGATGTCATACACCTATACACCTGAACTTGAAAGAGCAGGCCTTGACACGTCACACATGTATATTTGGGGGACCGCCATCAAAAAGTGCCAGAGGTGGTTTTTTTCTAGGGGTGTCAAAAAGCTTATTTGATCTTCCTACTTCAAATTTGATGAACAGACATTAATTGCTAGTGTGAACCTTACATCCCAAAAAGGGAAAGGTGGACGCGAGCCACAGGATTCCAGCCGCCTTGCCACGCGCCAACAATTTTATGCTTTGCTTTAGTTAAGCTGCACTAATGGTATCTTCCTACACTAGATCTCAACTCAGCCGCTCAGGCTTGAGAAGAAGCGCTTAGTGTTGTCCTAAGGAGTTGACACTAGGCACCTATTCACGATGCTGCCAAAGGGCCCTAGATTTGCCGAGTAGACTTGGTAGAGACAAAGTATGATCTGCTCATGAATCGCATCGAATAGGATTCAATAACTCTTTGACCTTTTTTTTACGTGTGTAGGATCATTTAAGTTCATGTCGTCGTGATTGCGTTGATTGGTTTTTCATGTCATCCTTTATACTCTGTGGATGACACATATCATCAGGCAGTAAAATGACATGTTTCAGAACCCATTCTCCTTGATTGAAGTTTCCTTCTGGGACTGCGGAAGGTTTAAACATCGAGCTAGTGGCTCCGATCATGTGCAAGACACGTGAGTCTGATATTTCTTCTTCAGCATTTTCCACTTTATGGATAGGATAAGACATTTCCCAATGGAAAACTTTGTTCTGTAGAGATACTTCAACATGATTTGTCTGCTTTACGAAGCAACCAAATCCTTCTCAAACTTTACTACTATCTGACTTTTCCCACGAATCTCACCGTTTTTTTCTTTTCAGGCAATTCATACCGAGAGCAGCGAAAAGAACATGAAGATTAAGGAATAAGGACAAACTTGCTGGTAGAGAGTTCCTTGGCTTCTATTCACGAGTAACAAAAGTATCAATTCAAAGTTCGTTTCGAATATCTTGTTTCGCCTGAACTTGCAAACTTTGTACCATTAGTTAGGGCATGACGATGAATGACGTACTAGGTATGTCCGCAAGACAATCTCAAATTTTTACACTCAAACTTTGGAGGCGTTTTACATATGATATGTATCGCTGTCATACGTTTTTGACCGCTACTGGCCATGTCTTTTTCCAAACACAATTCATTTCTATATTGCTGTCCCCAACATGCGGATGCAATCGATAAGACATGATGTTCTCGAGAAAAATTATCGTGTGTCCACTATTTTCAGTTCGGTAGGCGATCTTTTGTAGACAGTACACTAAATTCATAATCATGACGTTAACATCTCCCACACAACTTGGGGTTGGCAGTGTTGACACGTTAGCAACTTCCAGTTTGTGCATTCTGTCTCTTTCGTCTTCTTCTCTTGTGAAACATCTACATTGCGAGTTCTGCATGTTATTGGATTCGTACGCATTTGTGCATCTCAAGAGTGACAGTCTCCACTTGTATACCATCTATAATGTTTAATTCTACCCTACATGCATTTGCATTCCTGCTGCTTCTGCAACCTATGGTTCTTGCAGTATCAAAAGCATATGTAGAACTCGTAAATGGAACACCATACGACTGGCACTTAATATCTAATGAAACACATCATACGAAATGGTTTCCCAATGCCACCATTCCATCCGGTACTCAAGCTACATTCTATTCCTCATGCCCAGTTCCAAGTTCTAACAAATGACCACAGGTACCAGCGCTGAATCCTGTATCTCATGGATTCTATATTTACGGGACGCAAAGGCAGAAGCAACATATCGTATCGATAATCCTTCATCCCTTGAATCCTTCACCGTTCGAGCCCATCGAAATCCAACCAAAGTCGAGGTTGTCTATCATGAAAACCTCTCCTCTCTCAACAATCCCAAAAATTCAATCATCGACCTGATTTACAGCAAAAATCATCCGCATCCATTCATTCTCGCAGGAAATGGTATCTCAACCCCCTATGTCAGCTCTAACCCTCCAATCCCCTGGATGCAGAGAACTATTTCCACTCTTTCCTTAAGACCTCTCCGTCAAATCTGTATGCCCATGGCTCACAATGCCGGCGCTAATATCATAAGCGATTCACTAAAAGGCCCAGGTTCCTTGCACAACACACAAACACAATCCAATTCCGTGTTTATGCAACTAATTCTCGGAGCCCGCTGGTTAGATATACGACCTGTGTTTTATGAAGGGAAATGGATGACTTACCATGGTACATATTTCGCAGGGAAAATGTGGGGTGCCACGGGTCAGAGTATTGAGAGTGTAATTGGAGACGTGAATAGATTTACAAAAGCACATCCCGGGGAACTCATCGTGCTTGATATATCTCATGATGCAAGTAATGCGTGGAAATGGAAGAAATTTAGTGCGATTGATTGGATGAATTTTTACGACTTGTTGAGTGGCATTCGCAATGCCTGGCAGGAACCACGGGGATTGGAATGGGATTTGTCGCTTTTACCTTTTGACAAGTTTGTGACGAAGGGGGGCAATAGTACGGTTTTGGTGAGGATTCCTTGCGATGCACCATTACCGGTTTCGACATTGCCTGGGAGGGGGAAAAGAGATGCAAATACCACTCTGACAGCATCTTCAGCTGGCTGTGATTCTGTTAGTTCGGATGATTATCTTGTACCATGGAACACCACAGATTCGCTCGATTCGCAAGAGCCATCTTCTTCCCTTATTAATAGGCGGAAAGCATCTAAGATTCCTGATAGCATTCGTAAGTATTGCTTGTCCTTTCATATTGCAGTTCCTAGTTTAAAAGTCGATCTGAATATTACAATTTCCAGAGTCTTCCATTCTGTATTCAGTTTCAAATCATTAGCTCCCCTTGATGCATTGCAGCGTTTATGTCGTAATTTCCCTTCATCTTCACGCCTTTACTCCCTTGTACATATCATTTCTATCAAGATCCCCTCTAGGAAATCCCAAGCGCCTCAAACTAACCACCCAATTCAGTGCCTGACCCCCTCTCCCGCCACACCCCCGCCGACTACAAGATACCCTTCACTCTCCTCCCGGCGAGCCGCCTCCCCGTAACCGGACACTACTCCGCCACTGACTCTCCTTCACAACTAGCCTCCTCCCAAGTCCACCTCCTCACCCAACACAAGTCCTCTTCCGCTATCACCTCCACAAACCCCGCACAAATGCATAAATCAACCTGGATCCTCACTCAACCGTCTACTTCCCAGGCCGACATTGGTAATTGGTGGAGTTCTAAACTCGGGTATGCGATATTGGCGCAGCGGAGTTTGTTTAGGAATTTTGAAGGACTTGTACGGGAGGGAGGGAAAGAAAGAAAACCGAACTTGATTGAGGTGGATTATATTAGGACTCAGGATGTGGCGGCGTTGGCTATGGCGATTAATGTTTGGGAGGAGTAAAAGAGGGTATTGGGAGGGAAGAGAAAAGAGATGTCATTTCGATGACTGTATGAGGATTCGGAAGGGCCAGATGGAGACCAGAGTGAAGAGGAGGCCGATACTGTGTATCACATAAAAGTTTATTATTTTAATGTTTATTCTGTAATGTTTAGTCGTTTGGTAAATCGACCTATGTTTTGCATCACGACTTCGCATGACTAGAGTAGAAGCAGAAAATGGTTAATAGATGCAGACGCTACAGCAAGATTTTACAAACATGACTCCAATCCTCAATGAGCTGACTCGAAGACCTGCTAGTGTGGTTGGTGTACCGTACTTGTGAGAATTAAGTCGCGCAATTACATATCACTAGTTTCTCGGAGAATGATTGTAGCATATAGGGCTTGCCTGCAGCTTTTGCATTTCTATTCCTTCTTTTGTGAGTAGTAGTATCATACCATCCGAAAGGATAATTTCCTTTTTTGATGCAAAAAGGAGCATCCGGCAGATGGGTTTCAAGCGATGACGAGTGGGTGAATGCGGACTGGAAAGAGCTCATGGGTCTGCAGTAGCATTGTGACTGTTTCAGGATCATGGCATGTAGAAAAAAGAATTGGGCATCTTATTGGTTAGGAGGTATATGTCAGGACAAATATAGATAGCCAGGTCACATAAGAACGAAAACCCATCAGGCATTGAGAGAATGGTTGGAATCTAAGTGTGATACTATATATACATTGGCAGCATTGATGTCTGTTGAAAAGGTGCACAGTGCCTAGCAATTACCATGGGGAGTAATCCCCGGGTAGCTAGCGGAGCGTCATATCAATTGCTTCTTTTGCATTTTTTTGTGATACTTTTCGATATTATGGCTGAGAAATATTAGATGAGGTATTATCACTAGGGAATTGGCATATTGCGCGCTTGAGAGTTTGGGAGTACCGAGTGAGTGGAAATTCTGAAGTCAAACTACACTTTGCCACTCGCCCCAAGCCCACAAACATCGACTCGAGACGAACAACCAGCCATCATCACCTTGACTCCACTTCAATTTCCCAAATATTCATCACACAAGAACCATTTTCACGAACCAAATCCGTTCCAAAAGACAAATTGATGGTGATCATGATCAATGGAGGTATTTCATTCCCAAATGCTGCAGGTGTGAAAGTACTATGCTCTATATGTAGATTCTGAGCCTAGCCATCGATCGTCGCGACAGCAAAACACCATATCCCATTCCCCCCAAGAAGCAAAATCGTTAACATATTCGTTTATGATCTTGGCTTCTCCTTCTTCTCCTTCCACAAAGCAGACAATCCAACACCAGAGACCTTGACGACCTTGAAACGAACACCAGGAATATCTCCCTTGGCCTTTCCCTTACGACCGAAACCAGCGAGGAGGACCTCGTCGTTCTCATCGACAAAGTTAAGACAACCATCGTTAGGAACTGTGAGAAAAAATCATGTTAGTATCTCTTCTTCATTTTCAATTCTCTCATTTCCTCAAATGCCTCAAATCATCCTTCTCTCGCCCGCAGATCTTCATTTCATCCTCCGATATCTCGCAGGAATCCCATTATATAAAATAATCCACATACCGAAAGCAGTGACCTTCTTTCCGTTCTTGATCAACTGGACTCTGACACACTTTCGGATAGCGGAGTTAGGTTGTTTGGCCTCGACTCCGACCTTCTCGAGAACGATACCCTTGGCGTGGGAGGAACCTCCGAATGGCGAGGACTTGAAAGCGGTACCCAAAGCACGCTTCTTGTAGGACAAATCAGACCATCTTTGCTCGCGACGATGGTTTTGAAGTTTGCGAGCGGCGTTGAGACCTCTTGGCTTTCCTTTACCCATGATTGCTATTGAGAAATTTCGAATTAGCTGCTGATTGAAATTTATTGAGAGTATGAATCGTAGAGAAATTGGGTATGTACCGAATTAAGGCGATAACGGGATTGATGGGTTATGGTTAGTTGTCGATATGTCGTTGCGAAAGCTGGAGAGAAGAATTTCAAAATCACAATGAGTGCGTGAAGCTAAAATGCGCTAAGCGAACAAATGAATTTCTGGGCAGAATAAATTGCGGCCTGAAAGTAGTCAGAATTGATTTTATTCCAAGGCATCCACATTGATGCAGATTGTCGGCGATAACAATCACTGATAAGAAGTTCGATAACTTACATGTCCCGACTTCTCCCAATAACTTCCATACACATATACAATCTTTTCGTTTTTAACGCTCAGCATGGATCAATCACCAAAATCAAAATCAAAACGACCAGTTCGTGATCCACCTCCAGTCCTTTTTACTACACCTTCTCAAAATGCCTCTCACGTATCATTAGAAGGTGCTCTAGCGCCTGTACAATCCAATCAATCATCAACCTTATATCCTACCACTTCTAGAAATTCACTCGTCCGTCAACGTTCTCAAAGATTCCCATTACGAACTAATCTCGATGGACCGGCCGATACAGCTCCCATAACTTCCCTTCCTCGCGCAGGGAAAGCTCCTTCCGAAGGACAAAAACAAGCTGCGAGAACCGATGCATTATGGGCTGAAATGCAAAGTACATTAGAAGAAGTTGAGCTTAGTGCTGTAAATGCGACACATGTATTTGGACCTGAACATAGTAGAGCTTTAGAGGAATTACGGAAAACACAAATAGCTTTGGCGCAAGCGTGGGCTAGGAGTGAAGCGGATGATGTGGTTGATGAGGGACGTAAAGGTGACATTGGGGGTGGGACATTGGGAAGTGAGGGGAAGAGCGCTCTAGATGGACCAGGAATGACGGCGACATCTGGAACGGATGGAGGAAGGAGTACGACCACTAGTGGGGTTCACAGTGGAGGCGGAGAGAAGATGGGTAGTAAATTGGAAGAGGACACAAAGGCAGATATTGTATTGGCAAGGAAGAGAAGGGAGGCTAACGATAGGTATTTCCAAAGGGTTAATGAAGGAGTTCTTGATGTGGTAGCAAAGTTGGAGGAAGTAGCTTCTGCAATGAGATCTGTGGAACAAGAGAGTCGAGATATTTGGGGTGACAATGAAACTATGGATACTGCCAGTATTCAAAGTTCATTGCCATGAACCATGACGTAAGAGCTCTAATCTCGATTTTTAAGGATCGAGGAATGGACTTTTACATCCATTGTTTGGCACTTGTCTTGGTTGTATACTATATGGGCGGGCGTTCGAGTGAGCATTAGCGAAGGTGTTTTGGTTATTGAAAATTGGAGACTGGAGACTGGCGCAAAGGAATAGCTTCTGCAAGGAATGCGTGGATGCGCAGGAGGGACAAATAATCTGGTATAATGTTCGATTATGCGTATAATGTAATATCATTTTGGCTCAAATGCCACTCTCTCATAACGTTCCAAGCACACCTCCTATGCCAAATGTCTTTGAGATCCAGACCTCGATTTGGCATAAAGTCATCGCCCCTCCAAACGCCATGCAAATTCCCTCTCCCAAACATTTAGTTACCAACAAACAGAGAAACCTATTATCATTCATTAGTAACTCTCCAGTCTAGCCAAGCAGAGTAAAACTCACAGCCATGACAACACAGCAAACACTTATATAAGGGCTCAATCGCTCTCCTATCCTCGCACATTTCCAGAACAGCCCGGTAAAAGTGCTAGTTTCCATCAGTATTGTAATTCGCAGCTTTTTTGAAAACAAATGCTGTCATACCCTTCCTTATTCCGATCCATAATATTGGGAAACAATTGATGTGCGTATGCGCTCGTACATATGAGGAGAAGGAGCACTAGCAGCGCTGATTGGAAATTGAAGAGAGCTGACTAGATAGCTTGTTAGTACTTTTGCTCAAGAGGAATCCGCATACGCAGAGTTCTCAACTAAAATTTCTGGGCTTGACAAACCATTTCGTAGGGTAATAATCAAAATCACAGGAAAAGTTTCAGATGATTGGGATGTTCCTTAAACATATGAATCTGTAAATACCATCCATCTATCAAACACATTTCCATTCACATGCATTGGGCAATCGGTAGTCGGACTATCTATAGACCCGGTTTCCGGATAAATTATTAATGATAGTATAGCTCGCGGAAGCTCTGCGACTTTACTTTACATCAAGGATTCGATATCCTCCCAGAGTGACAGTACCATCACAAGAAACGCGGCAATAGATCTAATTTATAGCGCTTGATTCTTGTGCTCACGGATTGGTCGATTCAGGAATTGATGAAAAATACAACTATTTACTAGAACTACTACGATCAAATTTGGGAATATACCTATTATTAGTATCAGACTTCCTCTCTACAAAACGCGCGCAATCCATCGCATCATACATCAGCTATTCCAATCCAAATTTTACACTACCTCAAAAATGTCTGAACCAAGAGCTCGCGCAGCCAAAAACCGTGGTCAACAAAACTTCACCGAAGCAGAACGTACGTTTCTACCTTTCCCTACGGTTCTTTCTCTTCTATTACTACCAATCAACTCCCAAACTAATCCAAAATATCTAGTAAAATCTTTCCTCCACGCTCACGGTGATGTCCATCATGCCCTTGAAACTACGACCAAAACCCTCGATGAAATAGTCACTGATTTCATCATCGAGCTCTGTTTTGAAGCATCTCGCGCAGCCCAAATAGCTGGCCGACAAAAAGTCAAACTCGATGATATTAAATTTGCTTGTCGGAAGAATCCAGCATTTTTGGGAAAAATCACAGAGGTGTTTGAGAAGAAAATGTTTATTGATGAGGCGAAGAAAACTTTTGATGCGACGGATGATAAGTTGACGAAGAGTAGTGGGGGGAAGGTAGAGACGTTGGGAGAGGAGGATGATGTGGAAGATGCGGTGAATGTTGTTAAGGGGAGGAAGGGGATGGGAAGTGATTAGGGGGCTATGAGGGAATAAGAGATACTTTGGGAAACTGATATTTGGAGTTGGATAGGATAGGTTGATACCCATATTAGGAGTTCATTTTCGGAATCAATCATAATCTTTTACGTCTTTTGACTACTGATTTTGTTTTCACCTCCTACAAATTTGCTAGCTCATGAAATTGATATTCTTGAATCTTGACTCCAAGTGGAAGCAATCATTCGACGTTACTTGTCGATGTTCGATCTATCAAAGTGATTTTCTTCAAAATACTTATAATTGGTTTAGAATTCCAAGTCCCATTAGTCCCATAAGATAGGTCTATATCACCATCTCGATTTCCAATTAAAGCTGAATATGTTGGCTCTCACCCACACTGTTCATAAAGTATATCTATCATGATAAAAGGATACTACTATATTCTCATCCCAGCGAACAATGTCTCCTCTTCATTTTACAGAAGTAGACTATATATTTTGCTATATTCTAATAATTATCTCTTCTCAATTTTCCCAGTGGGTGTTTATATTAGGCTGCTTACATTTGGAGAAGCCGGAACCATTTATTAGTTGCTTTTACCCTTTGTCTCTGGACTCTCATACTATGTATATTTTCTATCACTGCAGTCCATCTTGACCGAAGTCAAAATTGCTACTGTATTCATTCTTCCTCTCCATTCTTTCTTGCCCTGCTAAAAAATTATACACAAGCTAAGAGCATGAATCAAGCCGTATATCCTACTCAAATAATATATCTATGGAAGTCAATCGATTTATTCACATCGGGAATCAATGTTAAATCCCAAGTCTCGGCTGAGGACTTGAGAATTCAAGTACCTATCAAGAGTCTGTATTGTGTCTGGATGAGATGATGAGTATTTCACGAACGTACATGCCTCGAATGTCCCTATCCAGTCTACAATTGATTTTTTGATACCGCGATCGATGTCTATGAATTTCCAAATAGTATACTGCAATGAATGATTTGGCTTGCAGCTATGGTTGATCGTCAAACTTAAAGATCGTATGAGCTTTGTATCCTGCGGTATATCTCCAGAAGATAGGTATATAATCAAGGTGATTGGAATCTGGGATGTTTGGTAGAGATTGATGGTATGGAGGATGTAAATATAAATACAAATATGGATATAAATAACTTTACTTGGGTAGTTTTCAATCTATATCAAGGGTTGGATATTGAGATTATACCACATAGTCCTTTTATAGTATGTACTAGGGAGGTAGGGAGGTAATCTTCTCGGTCAGATAATTAGTATAAATCAAAGGGGCGATATCGTAGAAATGAGCGGATTCTTTCGTGATTTCTGAAATCGTGTTGCTCTCATTTTCTGGTCTCCCAAGGTGGTTTTGTGAAGCGAATCGGATATTGGTAGGGTGGAACATCTTGCTATTTCTCTCCTATACTATTTCATCTGTTTCATCACCTTACTGTCTCATCCCATCCTATCATGTTATATCATATTGTATTCACCCTATCAATATCTCAATCGACATCTCATTCTCAATACTACATACCTACCTACCTCTTTCATAACACATACCAAACCATCTCAGCATGAATCAAATCAGCTTAAAAGATTAATACAACATAACACAATACAATACAATATAATACAAACAGGTATATAATAGATAAGTTCACCACAAACGCCTCCTAGTAACCTTATATCCTCTTCTCGAAACGCGAAAATTTCATTCGATTCAATATATCGGTAGTGAAGTAACTAGGTAGACAGCGTTACTCATTTCACTCGACTTTATATCTCATATTCTGATGTGTTATCTTCTTGATTATAAGGTAAAATATAGGTAGGTATATGGAGAATTTCTTGGGCTGGGCGTAGTTTGTTTTGTTTTGTTTGTTTTATTATATGGATCTATATATTTATCAATCATTCATTTATTCTTCTATTTTATATTTACTATCTAATATGTCAATCTTTTCCCTCCCGTTCCGTCCCTCCTGTCCCTTGTCTTCCCTTGTCTTTCATTATCTACAACCTTGGAAATACTAATAAATCTCATCTTCTCTATCTAATATTCTATATATCTACCGATTAATCAATCAATTAATTAGTTGAAAAGCCTGATATTAATTATATTATATTATATTACATTATATTTCAATATGTGATGTAGTATTTACTATATGATATTACTTTCCTTAAGCTTTTCTCTAGTATTTATATTTATAGCTATAGCTATCTTTACTCTTTACTCTTTACTCTTTTCTCCTTCTTCTCCTTCTTCTCCTTCTTCTCCTTCTTCTCCTTCTTCTCCTTCTTCTCCTTCTTCTCTTACTATCTATAAAATCTCAAATCTCAAATCTCAAATCTCAAATCTCAAATCTCAAATCTCAAATCTCAAATCTCAAATCTCAAATCTCAA
>PQXL01000697.1:0-13061 GCA_004916875.1 Botrytis galanthina
ATATATTTAATTAAAATTATATTTATAGATACTTGTTTTTAAAATATTCATTTATTATTTCTTAAAATCATATTCAACTTTCAAAAATACTTAAATAATGTTAATCTTATTTCAATTGATACAAAAGAAATAATTAAAAAGAAACTAGATCATTTCTATATATAAGAATTATTTTCTATAATATTCAATGAATTTACCTATAGTTCAATATATCCTTATGATCCTTGAAAGATTCCCAGGATTAGTCTTCTATCAACTCATCCAATATTAATAAATACTACTGTTACTTTTAGGATTGGTTTTATACTAGTTTATTAAATATTAATGAATTCTATTATTGCTATTAAAGTTATTATGTTATTGTTGTTATTGGATTAGTCTATTCTTGATGTTCTAATATACAAGCTTTATCATAATTTAATTGCTGATACTATTTGTTTTCTTATTATTGATATAATAGAGTAATTGAGAAAAGAGACTTCTACACATGAATTTTGAATAGAAATTAATTCTTAATATTAGAAGTGGTAGTATATACTTAGCTGAAGTGAATAAAAGACTTTCACTTTATAATTAGATCTTACTTAGTATAATAAATCCATATGTGTAACATTACATTTATTTCAATAACCTGCTTTTCATTGTACATAAATTATAAGCTCGATATCTCTACAATAAGATTAAAACTGAAAGCTTCATGAATTTCTATAATTACCTAGGTAGAATAAATATTTACAATAAAAAGCCTCTATATGAAATAGAGATAATAAGTAATTTATTCAATGATAATTATAAGAAGACTTATTGTATTGTTTTATTTTATCAAATAGAACCACTTTAAATTATCACAAATAATTATTCGATCCAAACTTGATATTGAAGATCATTATTTACTATAGAATATTTTATATCAGTTCAGAAATCATTTCTATATTCAAGATTGATCTGAAAAATTCCTCTTTTCAATTACTACCTTATATACTTGAACGAAGATTATGGAACCAAATAATTCTTTTTACTGGTCTCTTGTTTCTTCATTGAATATATAAGTTTTTTGTTTATGAAACCTTTATATCTAAGTAGAAGTAAATCTAGAGAACACTTTGAATGTATCTCTTTTCCATTAAAAAGAAGTACTTTACATAGGTAATAGATTCCTAGAATCAAGATTTGATTTTATAAAAAATAAAAACTGATTTTGTGGGTAAGAAATATCAAATAATGTATATAAATTATGACCATTGATAATTCGATTGGGAGTTTTCCAGGAACTTTACATCTTTGACTATCACCTGTTTACTTCTGAGAGTATTTGGAACTCATACTACTCAGTTAAACAATTGAAATGACTAGAAGAATGAAACTAATAATTATATCTTATTATTATATGTATAAATGAATAGGATGATGAAATGTAATATAGATTACAATTAATATTATTTATAGCGTTATTTCTCTTTTCAAAATAAAACCTTCGTATCTATACCTATTCAATAAGGAGATAAACAGGCAAATTTACATATACTGATTCTTGGATTGAAAAGTTTAGAAGTTATAAGTAACCCTTTATACAAATCTGTTTACAACTAAGAGTACTTCTATTTATGATTACAACATCACTTCTGGGAGAATTTAGAAGCTATATCGTTGAGCTAAATAATCTAAAAGATTAGTACAATAGTGGGTGTATGAACACATGAAACAATACAAAAATAAACTTATAAATATCTTTTGATATATCGAATCATTCGTTTGAAAAATTGTGACAAATCTTGAATAGAAATATGACAATTAAAATATGATTTCTAATATCAATCAATTGAGGAATGAATTTATGAAAAATATTGAAAATTGGGAGGTATCCCATCAATCCATGTACCCGCTAATAGTAAATGAAATTAGTAGTTCTTTTTTATTCTTACATATATAGTAGAATAGAATAGGAGGACCGCGTAAAGACCAGGACTAGCACAGCTACGTGACATTAATAATATCGTTATAAAACTTCAACTCAGTAGGTATTCATGAAATAAGTCGCGTACCCTACTTTCTAACCACCCTGTTTTGATTCACTACCAAAATTCTGCAAAAAAAATCTAACTTTCTTATTTGTATATAAAACGTATCTTAAGACTTTCAGACTTTTAGATTTATGTGAAAAGTATATTAAAATTCAAAACTTTCAACAATCTTCTAAAAAGAATATTGAAAATATATTATGAGTCTTATTATAAACTTATATTATATTCATTATAAAAGATTCAAAAGAAAGAGAAAGTTGCTCCCAAATCGATGCTCGAAAAACATTTTCAAATTGAAAAAAATAACCTAGGTATTCATATCCACTTCTCCGAATTACATATTTGTTAAATTTCTTTGAAAGAAATTGAAACTCATATATAAATTTAAATTTGAAATATTGAAAGATGAAATTGATGATTCTATGATAGCTATTATCAAGAAATAAGAATTGAGAGTTTCTACAGAATCCCTATATGAATCCAAAAATTGATATTAATTTTTTTTAGAAATCGATTCAGAAGAGCTCTAGAAATTTAAAATCTAGAAATAAATTTAAAACAAACTCTAAAATGAGCTCTGAAGTAAATTATAAAACAAATGTAAAGTGGTTTACATTATATACCTAGGTAAACATAGATTTTCATGAAGCTGTAGGATCTACCAATAAAAATATTAATCAATCAAAAAACAATGTATAGTACCACGGGCCTGCGAAGCCCCCGGACCCTTTGCTTCTTGAGAAAGAATAATTTAATTACCTAGGTATAATCATTATTATTGAATTCCTTAGCAGGATAATTAGAGATATAAAACGGTGGAAGTATGATTCTAGTATTAATAGAGCATTATTTTTATAGTACTAGTAATACTTCTATAGTTCCTGAGTCATAGAATAATATTCAAACTTTTAGATAATATGAGTATTAACCAAAGAATACTTTTATTATTTCTGGGTTTTGAAATAATATACAAATTTCTATATAGTATTAATATAGTATTAATATTATATTTCTAGTATATTTTTACAGATTTTTACTAGATTTTTACTAGATTTTTATTATATTAAATTAGAAACTTAGAAAAATGTTAATTTAACATAATAATTTTAGGTAGAATTCATATCTAATTAATCCAACAATATAATAAATTCATAGAAAACTCAATTAATAATTAATCCCTCTTTCATCTTTTGAAATGATTGCTAGTTTTTTTTATGGTAGTAAATTTATTTCTTCTTTAATTCATTTGAATTTTTTTAATCATTTTATACGATAAGCTTATTAAATATCTTTTTCTTCTCTTTATCAAATTTGACTTATAGGTTTATAAAAATTAATTATTGATCCTTATGAAGATTAGTTATAAAAATTTATAGAATTTAATTATAAGAATTTAAGTTTGTAGTTTCAGAATTTATAGAAATAGGTTACAAAGGTTTGAATTTATTATTTTAGGATTTATAGAATTGAATTATAGAAGTTAATAAATAATGTTTGGATAATATCTTTATTATCTCAATAATATATACAATATATTTAATTAGAAATATAACTCAGATATAATATCTCGATTGAATATTATACAATATAGGGGTATAGTAGGGGTACTACTCAGAATTCCCACTTGGACCATTAAGGTTCGAAAAATAAAATTTATATAGAGAGCTTGGAGATAAAGTCGATTTACTTGTAAAATATAAGGTTAACTTTGTTAAGCTTTGTTTTTTTATTTTGGAATTCGATAAAAGTCCTAATGTAGAGTCATTTAGTTATGTTTTATCACTTAATCAAGTGGGTCATTTTTATATATCTAACCAACGACTATATCATTATATTACAAATGTAGATCATTAATAGAATTTTTATTTCTATTGTATTTATTATATTTAATATAATTCGGTCATAATTGATTAAATAAGTTTTAACAATATTTATGCTATATGACTTTTGATCTCTTATATATATCAAAGTTTGGAAGTTGATATTAAAAAAAAAATCATTTGAAAACTTTTACCTAGTTTGTTCTACCTTGAAAGCCTAAGTGAGAATTCTGATCAATACCCCCATTATACCTCTCTACATTATATAATAGTCAATGAAACATGATATTTAAATTGTATTTCTAATTAAATATAACATATATATTCTTGATATCATGAAAGCGTTACATAAATAAGAAAACCCTTATTTACTTTATTTTTGTAAACAATTTAAAATAGAATGTGTTTGAAAATTAAAATAAATTAACTATCTGAAGATGAATATATATTTTAATAGAAAAGATAGAATATAATATAATTGGAATCCTTAATATTTTACTAAGAATAAATCTTATGACGGTACATATATTTGAAGTTTATTAATCAAAAATAAAATACTTTATTTATGATTTAAATAATGAATATGTGATATTGGAGGGAGGACAGAGATTCAATACCTATACGTAATACCTTTCACAAATCTATAGTTCTTTTATTAGAATCTATAAAGCTAAGATTGAATTATGAATATTAATATTTCTAGTAATCTATAAATTATATTAATTCTTTTTTTTGAATCATTATTTTTCAAAAACTCGGTTACTTTCCTATCGATTTCTTCGATATTTTTATATAATATAAGATTGATTTTGCTAATTAAAAAACAGGTAATATATAATAGAGAGGAAGAAATATTAAAAAAAGAATAAAAAGGAATTTTTTAAATATGAAAGAGGGATTTTTCGAATTTTCAGGA
Organism: Botrytis galanthina; assembly: GCA_004916875.1. NCBI lineage: Eukaryota > Fungi > Ascomycota > Leotiomycetes > Helotiales > Sclerotiniaceae > Botrytis > Botrytis galanthina. The sequence continues at coordinate 4,758 of PQXL01000697.1, forward strand.
TTTATGCTTTGTAGGAATAGTAAAGAAAAGATTTAGGGTTTATCTAAAGGAGATTTGGAGTATCTGAAATCTTATATCATTCAAATTAATATAATTCCATTTTAAATAAAGTAAAAAGATTATATAGACAATAGTTGTAATTATATATAGAAAGTGATTATAAAGCTATACACAATATAATTTGAAATAATTTTTAAAATATATAATAAAATTACAATATTATAGAATAAAAGATAAAGAATTATATATTAAAGAATCCCTTTTTCCTTTTGTAGTTTTTGAATTCTTTAATATATAGTATATTTCTATATCCCTTGGGAGGTCTCCCCAGATATAAATCAATACTACTACTACTACTACTACTACTACTACTACTACTACTACTACTACTACTACTACTATGTAGATAGATAGTGTGTATAAAGTTATCAATCCCCTCGCACATTTCCCAATCGCATAACATAACATAACATAACCTTACCAAGATACCCAGACACCCAGACACCCTCTCATTCATATACCTAGGTATTCGAATCAAAAATCCATCAAAAGCTTCTAGAAGTTTACTCCGTACACACACACACATTTCCCATCGCTAGGATCGGATGAGATGAGATGAGAAAGGAGGTGAGGGATCGTTTGATTGTTTACGGAGTAATTGTTCAATGATGACATACAGTGTACATCTCTAGAAGATCAGCATATCATTCATTCCATACCATATCGAGGAACCCTGTCTCTTCTTCCCATTCCCATTCCCATTCACAAATAGGAGATGAAATGAAAGGCAGACAGGCAAGTAGATATGGGAGGAAGGGATGTATAATGTATGTATGTATGTATGTATGTCTTAGCTAAAAGAGATCCACTAGATCGTCGGGTTGAACTTGGATGTGAGGAACGTATCTAATGAATGAATGAATGAATGACTCGGGTGTTTGGGATGATTGTGATTTAAAGGAGAAGAAGATGAAGAAGATGAAGATGAAGAAGGAAGAATGGATGGAAAGAATGAAACTTCTGAAGAGGAATTGGATTTGTGAAGAGGAATTGAATTTGTGAGGATATACTAGATATAGTTTGATGTGATGTGATATAATATAGATGGGGTTGGATGATGAATGAATGAATGATATAGATATAGATGAAGGGTTAAAGGATTGATCGATGACTATAACTACCTATCTAGTAGTATTCCGTACTGTGTGTGGTATTAACAGATTACATAGCAGCACATAAGTATCACATGCTTATATTATACTCAAAACTCCTATCATTACATTTCAAATCTCATAAAACACAAGGAGATTTTGTAAAGTAATTGATTAATATAATATACATATATATACATAATACATATATATACATAATACATACACAATACATACACATCTACATCTACATACATACACATCCACCCATCCACCCATCCCAAATACGAAATACCCAGCCAGTACCAACCGGGGAAGATCGAGCTGCCAATAATCGGGAATAGCATGATCGTCTCTGATCGACCTTTCCACTTACCCGATTGATGGCTGACTGACGGACTGTCAATGGTGTAAGGTGGTAATCCTGGAATCCTGGATTTGCTGGGGTTTGGATTGATGGCTGTAGGTATGATATTATTTATGGCTGATGGCTATATGATGGAGTTTGTTTGTGGCTTGCTTGGTGGTTTGGGGAGAGGGAGAGGAAGTGTGAGAGGAAGAGTAAGAGTAAGAGTAAGAGAGAGAGGTTGATGGATGGTTTGTTTGATAGTTTATGGTTATAGAGTTGAGTATTGAGTATTAACAACTTACAAGTACTGCTTATTATTAATGGATGGAATGATGAATGAAGTTACCTAGGTATTGTTCTTTGGTTGGTGGTGGTGGTGGTGGTTGTAGTGGTTATTAGGTACCTAGTTAGTAGTTCTATGATAGTGTGTAGGCTTGAGTACCTAGTAGGCTTGAATACACTTGAGAAGCTTGAATACAATGAATGATTCAATTCCATCAACTTTCCTCCCTGTGGTCGTATAACATGATTCAGAATGGAGAGATGATTCCATCTAAAAATACCTACTGACTAGGTATCTCCAAATCCGTTCCGTTAAGGTTCAGCTATAAGATTAGCCGCCTCTTTTCCCTTGAAGCTTCGAGAAAACTCCGGAGGTACAGGAGCTGTACTACTGATACGCTATATAACATGCTCGGAAGGTTATTGAGTCGAGTACGGAGGAGAGCACAGAGGAGAGCACAGAGGAGAGCACAGAGGAGAGCACAGAGGAGAGCACAGAGGAGAGCACAGAGGAGAGCACAGAGGAGAGCACAGAGTACCAATACAGGAACAGGTGTACCGAACAAGTAAGAAAAGTCAAAGCCATGCACAGGAAGAGCAGAGTCAGGAATTGATTCATCCGTCAGGAATTCATATTGGGCTTAGAAGAGAACTAATCGATATCGAGATAGACACCCGAGGCACCGTATGGTACTCTACCGTGTTGTGGTAGAATCAGGTACCCGATAAGAACCGCCCGTCCACTGACTGGAGTTGGTTTTAGGGTTACGTTGGAAGCTAATGGGGTGTGGAAGTGGAAGTGGAAGTGGAAAATGCGGAAGCGTGGAGGCGTGGAAAGCAGTGAGTAGAAGTATGGAAGGATGGATGTTGAAGCATAAGGTTGAAGGATTGAAGCATTGAAGCATTCAAAGCGTCTGATCCTTAAAACCGATTCGGATTGATGGATTTACACGAGGGAGAAAGATGCTTTAAGAGTAATGGTATAGTAATGGTATAGTTAATGGTATAGTTAATGGTATAGTAATAGCATAGTAATAGCGTAGTAATAGCATAGTAATAATAGAAGTAAAGTATCTAGAAAGTAATGAGATAGTAAAGGTAGGTAGGTAGCCCTAGACTAATGGATATGACTGAAAGTCTCAAGCCTCAAGCCTCAAGCCTCACGCCTCACGCCTCACGCCTCACGCCTCAAGCCTCAAGCCTCAAGCCTCAAGTCTCAAGCCTCACCTGGGTAGGTACCTGCAACAATCCACTCACACGTTTCAAAACGCCTCACCTCGTGCTTCCCCTACTATCCTGTCATAATTTCCCGTCTCTCCCTTCTCTCCCTTCTCTCCCTTCCATGGCTTCTATCGTATCCTTCTCTCCCTTCCATGGCTTCTATCGTTCCTTCCATCACTTAACCTTAGCCAACCCGAAGCATGAATCCTTCCATCACTTAACCTTAGCCAATCACTCGCATGAATCCTACACACCACTGCCAAGTTGAACCACTCATCATGAGGAAATCACACTTTTGCCATGCGCAGCCATGCAGATGCCATGTGTATTTTGGAGCCTGTACCGGAACCCCTGGTCACATTTCCCTCTCCCTCCTGTCAAATGGAGGATAATTTGGATAGTCCACACTTACGAAGGCTTACGGAGCATTCATTACACAGTATGCTGGTCGGTGGATGTGCTTACTTGATGGCATTGGCATGGGTGACAACCGAAAGACCCTTTTTCATGCTTGACGGACCTAAGTAATACTTTGTGTAGGAGTAGGTTGTATGTATTATATATCATGATCAATGTACTCTACTTCTATTCAATGTCTGTTCCAATGTCTATTCCATGCTCAGGATTATCATACTCAGAGAAACAATGGATGGGAAGATAGTCTGAGAACGACTAGGTCATGAACTTTTTGCTATGCTTGCTGTCCTTACTGTACTTGCTAGGGATTCTGGATTTAACTCTCGAGATCCCTAGTCACAAGCATGGTTTTGCATCTTTAATGCAGATAGATGTACAGTGTACACTGGACAGCTTATTACATGCTTTTGATTGTATATGAGTGACTGTATTGAATTGAGTTGTTCACAGGTATCTATCTAAGGAAAGAGAAGGTATCTTGTTCGATTCAATCAATCAATCCATCAATTCATCGATCAATCCATCAATCCATCAATCAATTCATTTATTCAATCCATCAATTCATTCATTCATTCAATCAATGTCAAATCAAACCATCAGCTAAAACAACCCAATTCAAATCATCTAATCCAAATACTACTCGTGGATCCTTCAAACAAATTCCAACTTCTACCATCAACCTTCTCACATTGACCCCATCCAAATTCCACATAGGTACCGGTATGCACATCTATATCTAAATTCATCTCCATCTCCATCCACACCCATACCCATACCCAGCCATATCCAGATCCATATCTCCACCATCTAAATCAACCGTGGTGGTGAATGTGAAGAAACACAAATTATCTTCAAAAGGCGGCGTGTGGTCCGTTCCCAAACAACGAGACAATTCGATAATAACTTGAATTTTCCCTTTCCTTGAACATGACTGGAGAGAAATTCCTTTGATCAATTTCTAGTCAATTTCTAGTCATTGTCTCTAGTCTCTACCTAGGTAGTTTCTAGTTTCTAGTTTCTAGTTTCTACCTCTAGTTTCTGCTCTCTACTCTCTAGTCTCTAATCTCTGACACCAAGTTTCATCCTAAACATTCCAAAGGAAACGAAGAAGGAAAAAAAGAAGATTCTCGTCCAGCGAGAGACTACCACCCTATCCTATCCTATCCTATCCTATCCTATCCTATCCCATCCTATCCCATCCCATCTTTGTTCTCCCAATTTCTACACCGTCTTGTCGATAGGTATTCATTCAATTTACTCTTACAAGATAATTCATTTCAATACTTTCAGAATCTCCACACAAAGGAATACTCTTTCACTCCACCAACTTAATTTATTAACTCAACTCAACTCAACCCCGTTTCCTTTGGTTTCGACTTATATTCGCTTCATACAACAACATTATCGATAAAAGATCCAGATCCGACCCGAACCAAACACTTTCATCTTTCGGTTATCTCCATATTCAGATCAATTTCGCATGATTTGATAGCTGTGCGCCGAATGTCTCCGTTTACAAATTCAATCGCATTTCCCTAGAAATTTATTGGTCAAATCGAGGATAAGGAGAGAGTGTGTCTTGATTTCACCCAGACTTTTGCGCCCATGGGAAACAGTTCTGGAAAGCCGGTGAACTTCGAAGATGAAGGTATGAATGCATTTGCTTGATCGAGCTTTCAGTGGCAAGAGAATGTGCTGCTAGGGATTTCTCGAGGGGTTCGGAGTCTCTGTTGCCGCTATCATCCCACCACCGCGAGTACTTTTGCTGACATTATGACTTCTTCACGATAGTGAGCCTGAACCATTTTCGACTTCTGCGAGTTGTTGGAAAGGGTGCTTTTGGAAAAGTAAGAATAGTAGAGAGGAAGGATACCGGATTGACGTTTGCGCTGAAGTACATTCGCAAGGATGAGGGTTGGTGATACTTGATTCCAATCTTGAACGACTACTGATCTTTGGAAATACAGTCGTTCGACAAGAAAGCGTACGGAATATAATTCGAGAGCGACGAATGTTGGAGCACCTCAATCACCCATTTATTTGTAACTTGCGATATAGTTTTCAAGATATTGAGTACATGTACGTTGATTGGGATCTGGACCTGGATCTAGACCTGGACCACCAGCACTCACTAATCTTTCAACACACAGGTATCTAGTCGTCGATTTAATGAACGGAGGCGATTTACGCTTCCATATTTCGAGAAAGACCTTCACCGAGGAAGCTGTTCAATTTTGGATTGCCGAACTTGGGATTGCATTAAAGTACATACATAAGCAGGGGATCATACATCGGGATGTCAAACCTGACAATGTTTTATTGGATTCCGAGGGACATATTCATTTAGCAGATTTTGTTTGTCCTCCCCAGAACACGTCCCGAGTGTGAACACAACGCTAACATCCTGCAGAATGTTGCATCGGATTACACTTCCCACAGACTATTAACGAGCAAATCTGGCACTCTAGCTTATCTCGCACCAGAAGTTTACAAAGGATGTGGATATGGACCTGGCGCAGATTGGTGGTCACTAGGAGTACTATTCTACGAATGTATTTACAACAAGGTATTATTCGACTCATCTTCAATATCCTCTCAACCCCACTTTTCACTTTTCACTTCTAACCAATGTATTCAGAGGCCATTTGAAGGTAGCACACAGACAACCCTAGCAGCACAGATAACCAAAGCTTCACCGAATTTCCCAATCACAGCACCAGCCGTTTCGATGCCATGTTTACATGCCATTAGCTCAGCTCTCGAGGAGGATCCAGCGAAGCGAATGGGTTCAGCCGGATTCGAAACTTTTACCGACAACCCTTTCTTCAGACCCATAGATTTCGAGGCACTCGAGAGAAAGGAAATAGAGCCAGTTTTTGTGCCATCTAGTGAAAAGACGAATTTCGACGCTACTTATGATCTCGAGGAACTACTATTGGAGGAAGCACCTTTAGAAGCTCGGGCACGTCGACAAAAACCAAGAGAGGCTCTCAAGGAGGATGCGACAGAGAAGGAAATCAAGGAAGAAGAGCTCCACAAGATGATTGAAGCTCAATATACGACATTTGATTACACCAAGGCAGCGTATGACAGGTTAGCACTCCCCTACAACTCGTTTCCCCTTATGCTAACTCAACACTCTTAGATACAATGAAGGTGGTGATCCAAATTCCCCGCCTCCAGTTACACACAATGCTAGCCCGTCGACTCCAGCATCACAAACTTCTGATGAATTTCCAAAAGCTACTCTCACGCGCACTTTATCTAAAAATCGCAAGAGAGCAGCTTCGCGGTCTCAGCCATCTTCACGTTCTGAATCACCATCGAATAGTGCAAATATACCACCAGTCCCCAACTCGCAGATTCCTGGCTCTCAACAACCTTCCCAAAATACTAGCCCTGTGTTAGGACCTCCTCGTTCCGTGCCTCATTCACATTCACCAAGTACCACCAAAACACCCTTATCGCCGTATCAACAATCATATAACCGCCCCCATCGTCCTGGTGGAATACGCAAGGAATCACAAGGTGGTGGTATGCAAGTGGTTTTAGGCGAAACTGGAAGTTGGTCAGAATTGGCCAAGCAAGATGCAACCCTACCCGCAGATGCGAAATTAGTAGAAGCGCACGCCAAGCCAACTGGTATGTTAGGATTCTTATCTAGAAAGAAGGGTAGAGGACACAGTCCCAAGCCACAGGAGAGGGGTATCTTAGGAAAGGAAGGTGCAAGAGTTATTATAAGCCAAGGTTGAAAATGTATTGAATCAGAATGATTCGATGAGACATTTCAATACTATTGGTACCTATTTACGAATTTCCGGTACACAATTTCCTTTGGTGCGATCAATGTATATTCATTACATTCGTTGCATTTTCAAGGGGGGCAAGCGGGAGTTTGGTCACTTTTATTTTACCCGATCATACGTACACGGCTTTCTCACTACTCGAGCATGCTGGACTTTTAATTTCTTTTTCTACATATTTCTTTTGTTCATGACAGATATGCTGGAGGAATTATGAACTCCATGTGGTTTTTTTTCTTACGGAGAGGGAGATGTAAATATTAAAAGAGAAGCGATCGAATAGGCATCTGCCTTGCGAGGAACGATCGATACTTGAAGCGAACGAAGGACTCGAACTCGAATCTGGGATACGATTTTCATAGGAATAAATATGGAGGTACTTATGGAATGGAAATGATCTCTAAGATTGAGTTTCGCGTTACGTTTTACTTTTGAGGGTGGGGGGAAGAAGGGTGATGAACTAAGTTGGGATAGGATGAGACGAGATAGATACCATTTGGCGAGGGAAACCGAGATTGCAATCTTTAGGATATGCGAATGCGGTATATGGATAGAGGATATTCCCGGGGATTGGAATCGGTGATGGGTATGGTATGGATATGATGGTTGATAGGATATGATAGGGTAGGGTAGAATAGGATTGGACTGATCGACTTGAGTTGAGTTGGATTGAGATAGAATATGGGATGGACGGGTGGATGGATGGGGTGGGATGGAATGGGATAAGATGAGATGAGATGAGTTTGAGTGCTTTTGTAGATATGATACCAAGATGAAATACGAAACATCTTTTCTCTTTTTTATTTTGCTCTTTCTTTTTGACTTTGATTTTGACATTGACTTTGAAATTGTGTGTGTGTGTGTGTGTGTGTATTTGTATGTGTGTTTGTATGTGAGGGCCCAGGGAGGTTATGAGGAATTTCTCTATCTCTGCATTCCTACTCCTACTCCTACTCCTACTCTGACTCTGACTCCGACTCGTAATCCTACTCCTACTTCCAGAAACAAGAGCTCTGTAATGATGCGTATAATGCACGGCTCAAATATATGTATATATAATTTATTTATTTATTTATTTATT
>PQXL01000698.1:0-13037 GCA_004916875.1 Botrytis galanthina
AGGAGGGGAAAGGAGGAGGGGAAAGGAGGAGGGGAAAGGAGGAGGGGAAAGGAGGAGGGGAAAGGAGAAGGTGAAAGGGGTAAATGAGAGAGAGAGAGAGAGAGAGAGACGTACGACCAACTTCTATACCATCTACGATCTTGCTCGCCACGGCTTTATCGACTTTGTGAACCGTTTCCTTGACGGCTTCGGTGGCGGATTTGCGAGAGATGAAGGTCGAGGAGAAGGGACGGGCGGCTGGGATGCGGAGTTGGGGGGTGAAGAGACGGGATTGGCGGGAGAGGGTGCGGGTTATGGATTGCATTTTGATATGGGGTGTGTGGTTGTTTGGTTTGGTTTGGTTTGGTTTGGTTTGGTTTGGTGTGTGTGGGTAGTTCGTTGTTGTTGTTGTTGTCGTGTATTGGATTTGGATTTAGATTTAGATTTGGAATTGGAATTGGAATTGGAATTTGAGTGTTCGTAGATCGATTATTTATTTATATGTCTGTACAGAAAGAATAGATGTATGTGTGTATGTAAGTACACGAGGTAAGAAATCAGCACCTACCTATATAAATATCAATCGACATAGTATTTCTTCCCGCAACGGAGGTAGGTAGGTAGACACCTAGCTCCAAGCAAACAAGCTGCAGGAAAGCGAGGAAGGAGCTTCCTTCCTTCCGTCACAATGACGTCACTTTTGTTCCACCGCATCGTACATCGTTCGAGCTCTGCTTCTAGCTACTAGCTACCTAGGGTGAATTACCCCTCTTTTCCATCGATATCGATATCGAGAGAGGGAGGGATGGATGGATAGATACCTAAGTGTCATTACCTCATTCTTGATGAGATGAGAGATGAGAGGTGAGAGATCGGAGATCGGATGTGAGATGAGATGAGTGGAATGCATGTGTGTAGGTAGCTTTTACCTAGTAGGTAGGTATGGAACATTGTATATTGAATATAATACAATTACGTGATGAAATAAAATGCAATAAAAACAAGTACTTACCTAGGTATTTAGGTACATGTCATTTTATATACATATCTAGTACCTATACATCTATTTTCAAGCAAACAAGTGCATTGTATCGTAGAGTAAAGTGTACATAAGTACGGAAGTGATGATACCCACCTCCCCAGTAATTGAAAATCAAGCAATCAATCCCGAGGTCATTCGTGGGAATCTCCAAGTATACCATTTCATTTACATTCCATCACACATACATACATACACATGCAGAATCCGATTTCCAAAAACTGGGTCCTCCAGGACGTGTATTAGTAAGAAAGAAAGAAAGAAAGAGAGAAAGAGGATAGTTTCAACTTTTCACTCTACGCGTTCACAACATAAATAATATTACTAGGCGTAGTAGGTATATGGAATTGTTTTGAATCATTAGATTTCAGAACATGTAAGTACCTAATAAGTATATTATATACAAAATAAATAAATAAATAAACAAATTCTCATCCAGAACACCAAGTATTCCTTTAATATAAAAATCAAAAATCCATCCCCTCCATCCCGCCCATTTCTCACTCTCTCTGTACACAACTTCCCCTCTCACTTCCGCCATCAAAAAACCACACTCTACTCCTCCTATCCCCCTCCCAGCTTCCAAAAACAAAAAGCAATGAACAGAGGGGGATTCGAACCCCCGCGGGCTAAGCCCATGAGAATGCTGATTGATTTTACATCAATTAAGCTAGGAAGCTTGAGTCACACGCCATAACCACTCGGCCATCTGTCCTATGAAATCATTTTTCATGATTGGTTGGAGGTGGACCTCTAATTTGTGTATATATTCTCAAATTTACTAAAGTGGAGAGGAAGAAAAGGATAAAGAATTTCTCTGAGTCTATGGTGGGGAAGAAAATTGTGTGATTGGGTGGACGATATGATGTGATGTGGTGCATGAAATGATTGATACGAGACTACCAGTAGTCAGTAGGTAGGTAGTATTCAAGTGACAAAATTAGATATCCAACGGCTTTTTAATTTTATAGTCCTTGACTTATTCTGTTTGATTTAGATAATTGTAAAATGCACAAATTGTATCGGATAAATACTAAAAGCTGATAAATGGATACCCTGGTATCCGAAATCCAGATTGTAAGATAATATACTCCTCCCGAATGCACAATGCTGATGATATCCCCCAAAAATGTGTATGCACACATGATTTGAACCGAAGACGCCCAACTTATTCCATATAAACATACAACCATCTTTCTCTCTCAATACCCCATTCACCCTCCTCATCTCAACCCAGAACCATAAATCCCACACCTCCGATAACACCGGTTATTATAAGCGCCGTTAAGATTCCTGCTCCGGCCCTATCTCCACTGGTGATTGGTGTTTCGACCGTTCCATCACTGACGGTACTACTTCCACTTCCACCTGCTGCATTTCCTACACTTGTTCCGCCTGTATTGTTTGTGACGAGATCGGCTGCTTGCCCAATGAGTGTTGCTTGAATGATACTCAAAGCGCTCATTTGTTCTCCGACTCCATATTTTCCATCGTAAGTACTTCCTGCAGTCCAATGCTCTCCACATGCTCTTCCGCTAGATCCCCCGTCGCATTGTTCTGCCGCGGCTTTAGCAGATGCGTTAATGTAAGTCATGATGGTTGGTTCGGTGAATGGAGCGATTTTAGTTGTTCCCGCCATCCAACGAGAAAGGTGGGCTTTGAATGATTGTTCATCGGTGTCGCAACCGACTGTGGTAGTTTCACATGCTGCTTCATACATAACATTATCTTTAAAGAATACACTAGTAGCATTCAAGAGTCCTGCTGTTCGATTTTCCCAAACGGATGATCCGTTGGTCTGTGAGGCATGTGTTAGCAGAACCATATGGCTTGTCCGGGAGGTAGTTAGAGAGAAAAGGGGGAACGAACGTAATTGTACATCATGGCAGCTCCGAAAAGATAGATACCGGCGTTGTATGTCCATTGTAAATGATCGAGAGAGCTGCAATTCGTTGTATCGGATGTACCATCATATACCTCCCAGCCATCACCGATCAATCCAACAGATTGTTCCCACGTGAAGATCTTTTCGGCCCAATCGGCATATGATGAATTTCCAGTGTACCTTGCCAACCTAGCTCCTAAATTGAAGAAACATCCATTCGCAATACTATTCTTATAGTCGTATCCGGAGTTGAATGTAAAGATTTGCCATCTCAAACCACCTCCACAAGTTGATTCATCCCATCTAGCTGCCATGTCGTTGAAAACTGCTTGCGCCATTGCTAACCAACCAGGTGTTCCGCTATCCGGATTGTCGAAATTAGCCTCTGCAGCTGTCATAGCAGCCATTCCCCAAAATCCCTGATCATCATTTCCTTCTGTCTTTGTCTGATTGGTAGGCATGAAATCGTAATCGCTGCCAGCTTGATGTAAGAGAGCTTCTTTTACTTCGGCGTTGTAGGTAGTATCCCCAGTATAATACCAATAGTCGACCATTATACCAAACATAGCTCCTGCCTCCCACCAATAATAGGGGTCAGGCAAGTTACCAGCGACATCTCCGGTATTATTTCCTGTATAATATTTCATCATATCGTAGGCGACATCGGATGCCGCGGTTTTGATGCTTTCTGATCATAGTTATTCAATCAGTATGTTGCTCTTCACTCAACAGAAAACAACTTAGGATGACAACATACCATCAGAGCTTAGATCAAGAGTAATTGCACTAACCAAACTACTACATGTTGAGCAAATAGCAGCAGTATATGCCAAGACTTTTCCTCCACCAACCCTCATCTTGGTCCTCTTCCGTGATTCAAACTAGAGTATAGATACTGTATATAACACTTCTTCGCCAATCACAATAGCGAAATGGGGGATCCGATCAATTCCAGATTTGCAAACGATTCGGCCAAACGAGAGTATAAGATAAAATATGCCGGATCGCTGATGTAGAAGAAGAAAAGCGTACTATCTTACCATCAAGTCGAAAAGAAACGAAGTCTATTCTCCAGAGCTTCAAAGTGAGGAGACATACTTCCTACTACACTTACCTCTAGTTCCATAATAACAAATCTCCTGGTCCACTGTTCTGTTTTTGACATACGGCCCACGGCAAGTCTTCTTTGGTTTCTTCCTTTTAATAGACCTTGCGCGTCAGCCACATCCCAGTGGATTTGGAAACCTATGGGCTGAAAGGGCAATGCCTGGTTCACAACAAAATGAATAATGGATACGCATTGGCTTACGCGGTGGGTGCGTCATCCTTGTTTGGTTCACATTTAATTGATTCCCTGGTGGCCCTCATCTCCTCGAGACATCCAAAGTTTGCTGGTATCTCACCGTCGTGAATTGAGTATCAAATCTTTCAAACGTGCCACCTTTGATCTTGATATAAAACTACCAAAAAGCAATAACGAACGATGATAGAAGCCAAGCCAGAATTGTCTTGGATTGCGATGCTTAGTATGGTCCAAGTCAAGAGAATAATCCTCCGTTTTTTCTTGATGAAGCTTGAACGAAAGCTTGTCTCCACCAAGTACCGACAAGGAGCCGTTAATGGCGGAGATTGGCGGCAAGGATAATCACCTACCTAGGTAGTAAATGGATACGAGATTGTGTGGCTAATCACGTGGAAGCGAACGAAAAGGGGCTCAGGTGGTCGAGAACATTGAAACTTGTTTGTTGATGAAAAGACCTCTGGAGTAATCCTCACTCGTTCATGTTTGGTCGTGTTCTACTTTCACATAAGATGAAGTATCTTGAACCTCAGACTCACGATGCACACCAAGAACAACGTTGAATCTTTGAAATCACCTTGATGATTTTATCTTGGTGATCTTCCCATGACCCCACAACAACTTTGTCATGATTTTCATGCAACCTCTCATGTGACCAGACTTTGTCTTCCGTTGGATTCGATTATCATTTGATCACCAAAGTTCTATGCAATGATACTTCGTATCATTTGCGCCCATCAACAGTGTCAGGTTGTTTGATAAAATACGTGGTGATATTACATACGACGATAACATCGCGAATAGTCAGGTGCTCATGGCAAGATGTAGGAAGATTTGTAATACGATGTTGCCAATGCTTGGTAGGACAGTATGTAAACAAGAATGTGGTCTTTCTTCAATGGGCAGAGCAAAGTTGCTCTTTGGTCAATTCTCCCTATCAATCAATCACCTGACAAACAATTGCTATATCCACGGATGTTGGATGTGTACACTTTGCAGTCACAATTGTGGTTGTGGAAGCTACGATGGCGCAATCATGCAAAGCCAAGAAAAGTACCTTGCTGGTTAAATGGTCAAACCGTAAACAAAGTCCATTATCTTATGATTCACAATATTTTTTGGTCGTTCAAGCTCAGCAACCTTGTTGGGTTCAATATCATCAAGGTACTTATTATATCTTTACAAAGTGTATAGATTTATCTTCACTGCTCCCACTGTGCTCTCTTTGGTTCATGATCTCTCAAACATACAACGCATTCCAGCAGCCACTCAACTTTCCTCTACATCTTTCAAATCAGCAATCATGAAGGTTGTTGGCCAGCAAACGAAAAGAGCAACAGATGTTGGAAAACAGTCTCTCAAAAATCTCCTTGATCTTCAAATGGCTGATAAACTAGACATGGTTTCCAAGTGGCCAAGTCAATGGTTTGAAATCATATTGAGAAAACATCACAGCCATAAGGATTACAATGGTGTAATAGAGCTTTTCCATGAATTGGATCTATGGGAGCTTAGATCATTTTTATTAAAAGGCTTGACTTGCAGAAACCTTTCGGAATATCGTAATATTCGGTATCCACAAATCGATTCGAGTCCGAAGGCACAGCTTGGCGACCGCACTTTCCCTTCCTTCAAAAAGCTACCAGCCGAGCTTCGACTGGATATATGGGAATACGCATTTGCAGAAGATCTCCTCCCAAAAGTCCATCATCTAAATAACACAGACCGCAATACTGGAAAGATCACCGACTCAATCACATCACATCTCTCCTTCTCGAATATCGTACAAGTCTGCAAGGAATCCCGAGAATGGTATCTTTCGCGGACACAAAATGCCTGGGCGTTTGGGACATACGTCAACTTCCATACAGACATTTTGTACTTGACCAAACAAATTGAGGCATCCAAAAGTCTTTACGAGACTCTTCTCTCTTGTCCTCGTATGAAAAAGGTTCAAAATCTGGCATTGCGTCGAACATTTCTTACCGATAACCCTCAAAATGCTTTCACTCAGGTCGAGGCATCCGAATATATCCGAGAGAAAATTCCCTCTTTGAAAAACATATACGTCGTCATAAATGAAATCAGAGACTCAACAACCATCGACCGGGATGCCGACATCAAGTTTCGACATCTCTCGGCAAGACAAAAGAGAAAGTGGGTAGACATCGGATATGCTAGGACATGGCTGAAATGGGTGAATAAGGTTATGGTCGATAGGGGTTATAATAGTGTGAATCATCATTTTGTGATGGTTGGTACTCAATGTACAGATGTATTGTCCTCAGATTATGGAGAGGTGACCTTCGAGAGAAAGATTCGTGATGGGAGTCTTGAGCTATTTTGATTAGTGGTAGGGATGTCTGTCATTTTGCTTTTTAATGCACGAGTACGTTTATGATGCTTTGGTCGGAGTTAAGGCTGGAAGCATTGCGGGGTCGGGTTGGGTTGGGTTTATGAGCCTGAGTTTATGGTTTCGCTGCTTGCTTACGAACGATATGAGGTGTATTGCTGGATATTCAATGGGATTGAGGGATTAAGGGATTGGATGCAAACTATGAAATATGACACAGGTGGTACTGGAGAAGGGTCTTGAAATGAAAGGTTAAGCAAGTCAATCGAATAAGCATAGTCTGGAGCAGTATGGTCATGGCTGGCTCATGAAATACAACCCGTCGAAGAATATTATACTGAACGATGATGCATGAGGTTACAACATGAGCGGTCTCTCATATGTATAAATTAGTTTAATCACACTTTTTGAAACACCTTCATTGCTTTTATTCGTATACTATACTTTGGTGTAAAAAGAAACACCGGTGATACACCAGTTGGGACCACCATTTCTCCTCATAATACCCCGCACATAATATATACACAATCATCGATTATGAACTTGATAAATCCTCACGATAGCTGACATAAAAAAACACTGTATCGCTGGGAACAAGAAAAGACGCGATATACTCGTAACATGAAGAAACACGTAAAGGGCATTGATTGGTTGGTTGTGAATGGATTCATACATTTATTATTCAACTTCAACCAAGTCTACATACAGATGATAGATAGATCATCACTAAATGAGGGATATACATGAATAGGTACACATAGGAAGAATATAGAAAGAAGTAAGTCTCTATGATTCAGAGACATTGTATGTAAACTTCTCACGTCTATCAAATCAGAACCCCTAGGTTATTGTCCGATATACTTCCTTTCAAAAAGCGATTTCGTAAGTAAGCTTGCTGGAATTTTTGCTGAAGGTGGGGAGATAGATAATTGTAAATTCGAATATACACATGTAGATATAGATAAGAGATAAGTAGTACTAGCAAATTGTAGACATTTTCAAGAAAAACGAAGAAATCATCATAAGCTGATAATTCGAAATTGTAGAAGCTATACTTAGGGAATCAAGCGGGTAAAAAAATGTGGAGTAACTTCGGCATTTCAACTAGAATGAATACCCGATGTTACGCAACTCCAAAAAACCATGGAATTTCCAAAAGCAGAAAGAGCAAACAACCACCTATCTACTTCGGAATGAGCCCCCGAAAAAATCAAAAAATTGTGGTTGAGGTTAGCCTCAACTCGCAGAATGCGGCTTCTGTGGATCGAACACAGTGCCTCCAGATTAATGAACTGAAGTGAACTTCAGTCTGGCGCTCTCCCAAGTGAGCTAAAGCCGCTTGAGTGTGTTGATTTGTTAGAGTAGCCTGTTTATTCTAAAATATATTTTAAATGCTTGTTCACAATATTTTCATGTGGGTGAAAAAAGCGGGGGCCAAATTAGTGTTGCATTTGATTCTGCTTCTGAAATCACCGTTTGACGTCCAGATCTGATTTGAAGAAGTGAGACTACTCGTACATGAGGATCAAGCTGGAGAGACTGGATTGAGGGGTGGTTCATATTCTTGTAGGTTAGATCAATTCGAAACTCGAAGCCAAGTGAAAGATTTTCAAGCTCCTCAATTTCATCTCGATCATTCTCAATCATTCATGGTTATTTTGTGTTAGAAAACTCAGTATTCGAATAGATTTAATTGTTGAGTTTCAAAATATATTATTTTTATTGAATTCTGAATAGAAACAGTAATTAGATCAAATATTCAAATCTAAAGCTATGGAACTCCTTCATTCGAGATTGATAAGCGAACAGCTTTATTTCCTTCAAATTTTGAATCAATATTCGAATTATAATCTGGTCGTCAAACGGAACCCCCTCAATCATTAGGGTGATCATCGGATTGGCTTTTTTGTAGATGGTTTATGATTTCACTATCAAATCGAAATCTATACACCTGCTTAGATTTTGCTCATCAGCCAGTGCGTGAGCTAACAGGCAGATTACAATTTCGTGTAAGATGGTCGTCAAACGGGCTCCGAAGCACTCAAATATAATCATATACTGAAAACACTTATGCCTCAATATCTTGTAAATAAATCAATTAATATCGAACAATACTGCAGATAACTCCTACGACTGATCGAAAGCTTCTAAAACCATTCATCTCGTCTTTGATTTCAACTAATGGTGGTTTGATTTGATATCAAAAATTCTAAAGAGAGTATCTTTTGGATGTCTCATTTTTTCGGTCTTGCTAAAGGATGCAACTTGAGCTTTTATGACAGTAAAATAAACAGTCGGATTTGCGTGCTTTAATATTATTCATCAGTCGGAATCAAAAATCAATTACAGATGACATTATCTGATTGAAAACATTAAATTAACGTTCAGCGTTGATTCATTTCAGCTCTACAAAAAGTAATGGCTGTGAAGACTTTTTAAAGGTACTTAAATCCAGTCATTTATTTCGCTTACGTAGAGGAGGAAGTTTCTCGTGAAGTTCATTGAGATTTATATGTGTTCCTCCCAGTCGCGATGTAGTAGATTATCAAATTACAATATGTTTGATAGTTATAGCAAGATGAATTCTACACCTTTGAGTTCTACATGACTATTTGGAAACCAGACTATGAATTTGCTCACCTTTCACCGGCATGTCAAAAGGGTTTGCACCGCAGAAGTGTTTCAACTACTGATCCGCGGGCTTCTACCCCTCTTCCGAAAATTGAACCTTTCATTGATGTGTCCTCGATCGTCACTTGGCTCAAGATATGACGAGGCTATGCGGTTTGATATGATATTTTCAATAAAGTATGTCAAGCGACAGCATCTTACTTGGGAATCAGATTAGATTGAGTGTATTTATAATGCAACCAACCCATTGTGTACTTTGCTGCATCTTCAACCTCTCCTCGGTTGGCTCGTATGTTCATCCATACATGCAGAAAAATATCGCATGCTAAATTGAGTGCCATAATGACAGAATAGGTCATGGAGAGAGTACCCCTTGATCCTTGGTACCCCTGATTATTCTATCACTGCGTCTTGCCCTGTTGTTTCATCAATAGAACCGTTAGACCGTTTCTATTCACCATATTTTCCAATTCAGAATCAAATTGCTGGAGGCAAGTGTAATCATTAAGACCGCGAATGGGTAGCGGCGGACCTCCCGAGATTCGGTCCAATATACTTCCCGAGGCTCGGCCCATATACGAGCACTTCGGCAGTTGGCCTGCATATTGTATCCTACCGGATTCCGATACCCGTTCTTTGGTGCTTCTTAATCCGACGAACTCGGCCCCTGTGCCTATATAATCTATCCTTGATTTTTCTACGTATCTTTACAACCGTGGTATGGGCACGGAGGGGTCGTAAGCGTGGCCGTGCGTTATTCGGATTATGATTTTGAATTCCTCTCAGTTTTTAAGTACTGTAAAGTTTTCATGTGCCATGCTTCACATATCTTCGTCTTCCTCATGCCTTGTTCGGTTTTTTATACTCCCAAAGTTGTATTGACTCTTCCTTTTTGTGAAATAAGAGCCCTCCGTGGGTATTTCTCTTTGGATTTTTCATCTCCACTCTGCTTCTCTTCCCCGTCAGCATCGTACTGGATCGCTCTGTCTACACAATAGTAACCCGACATTACCTCTTTGCAGTCGAAGAAACACACTCTCGTCTCAATCATCCTCTCACTCAATGACCCACCTTTCTCCACCATGCAGAAAGAGCATACGCCGTTATCTGGCCGACGATGAGGGTCCGGTTCTATACCCTTACACGTGCGAAAACCCACGCACAGGCCATATTCATCTGGTCACTGTCGCCGCGGCAAGATTTCGAATCGGCACAAAGTTGGTCGAATTTGATAAAAAGCTTCGGGCTGGTGAACAATGATGGTTTATGGTACATAAGATGGAGGGTTTTCCAATGTTGACCTGAGCGTTGCTTATCAGATGCCCAGAGCGCTTCATATACATGATGTATTTGGAAAAGATGAAGGAAGGACAACTTATAGAGTGAGGGCGTGAGATCAACTCTGGTGGCTCTTTGGTATTTGTTTTATTTCAATTCTTAATTCGGGTAGCAACTTCTTCACGGCGATTAAATGCAAGGCTTAACTTTACCCGCATGTTCACTCCGTATTTGATCGCCAGCAGTATCTTCAATGCCATAAGGCTCCATAGGCTAATCGTTAGACACAGGTTTTGCCACTGATGGGAACCTCCCGATCTGTTTTTGTTACCTTATACTTGAATTAAGGTATGGAGGTATGGCCCCTTGGATAGCACTTGCTCTACGGTCCACAGTTTTAAGGTTCGTCGATGGATGATAAGTTATAAACTTTCGCTAATCTTGAGTCTGGCTAGCCCCACTTGTGTATTTATGAAGATTTTAGAAAAACATGAGAACAAATCGATAAATCATTTTACGATCAATCCTTTTAAAAAGATGAGAGCCGTCAATATTTCTTTAATCATACAATGCAGTAAGTGTCCAACTTTTTGCAACTAAAAGATGCCCCGCCATATGCGCCTGATCCGGGTATAAATAACAAGATAGAAGAATGAGAGATAAATTTTCCCTTAGCCTAACACGAAGATCCATCATGGGCTAACTCCCTGACAGATTCCGACTGGTTGTGTTTCGGCGACTTAGACAGCTCTACTTGATAAGTATAGTCTGCGCGAATTCCCTCGTGAGTATCTAGGTGCGGGTTGTGATCGGAATCTCCATCGTGCAGTCTACTCCAATCTCCGTCTCCGTGTGCGTGCACTGTAGCAAATGTCGTACCGGTGTCGGTAGGATTGCGAAAGACTCGACCTTTGGTATTGTTCCGGGCACTTATCGGTGCGCTACCAAAAGTGACGAGATCTTTTGGGCCATCTTGTTCAGATGCTGATTTTTTTGCGGCGCTGTTGCGCATGAAAAAGCGACCGACTGTAGGGATTGAGCTTGCTACACAACCAATGGCTGTTTCTATGTTGGATAGGAGAACGATGAAACCGGTATAGTCTAGAGGTTTATGAGCATTGTGGTCATTGAAGAACTTTGCTGAATAACTTACAGAGCAGATTATCTGTGGGAGTGCGATAGTGTTCAATGTACGGTGCTCGAATCATTGTCGATATTGAAGCACTAATTGAAACCCCTGGTTAGTTACACCGAGAGCTTAGGCAATGAGGGTTTGAGAAATTGTCTTACACAGAAGCGAACGACAAAAGCAAGCCCACTTGTATCTTCCTTCCCAACGGCATCTGCGTCCTATACAGCATCACACCAGGGAATACTGCGCAAGCCAAATCTGTGACAATGGTACAAGCTGTCGACGTATAGCTCAATGCGATCATTGTTCCCATGCCCGAACACGTCCCTTTTCCTTCTGTTACCAACGACGTATCCCAGTTTGCAGACACAGGTCTACATAAAAGCAGAATTCCAATAAAAGTCACCAAGAATGTAGCGATGGTGAGGCCGAGCAAGCTCAAGACGAAGAACCGGTACGTCTTGTGCGCGCTAGCTATACGCAAGAGAGTCACACAAATCGAGCTTTTGATGATTGCCAGACCTAAAACATATAGCATCATCCATAGCATGAGGTACTTTGTGCCTTGTACCGAGAAGAAGGCATTTAGCCTGTTATTATGTGAACCAAGGCCAACTCGAGTACCATGACAAGCCAAAGCGACATCAACGATGTAGACGATCTAGCAAAAGTTAGTTTCAAGTTGAGAATTGAAGAGCTGGAGTGACTTTACCAGTCCCAGGACTATCAATTTATCGTCCCAGCCGAATGCATTGTCATTAATTCTGACATACGTCCTTACTGCTATAGTAATCGTCGAAATACAAAGGCAGACAAGAGACACGGCGAAGATTGCCAAAGGGAAGCCTTCGAGGGGAAGTATTGTAGCATCGACGTCAGCCATCTGCGCGTTGAGTTGATTCCGGTTCAAAAATCAGCGCGAAGTGTGTTTGTGAAGAATTGTATCATCATATCTGGAGACAACGACATGATGTATTTCTTCATACTCGATAGTCTGAAGGAGTCTATATTATGAACAAGGATCCGATGCATAGACGTCTTCCCCAGGGTTCCGGAAACAAGATATTCTATACACCCTCCACTGATCTTCCTCGTTTGTTCCGAATCTGGGACTTGTACACTTGCTTCCGAGAGGACGAGCCTTTTCGTGGGATTCCAGAGTTTTCATTTTCTATCATAGCATGGAAATTTTGATTCCAGTCGGTAGTACTTAGTAAAATGATCCCACTTTCCGCCCCTTTCATATTTGGCCCCACATTCTCCACTGCAAATTGGGTGGAACTAGGGTTGGGATTTTTGATGATATATCCCCTAGACTGTCACTCCATGGCGCCCAATGTGGCCCGTGCCCAAAGTAAAACCATTAATAACTTCACAAATATTATCATATATAAAGATTTTTTTATTAAATTTGGATATTGAAATTTATTTAATAAATAA
>PQXL01000699.1:0-13035 GCA_004916875.1 Botrytis galanthina
CCTTCCCCCTCCCACCCCTACCCCATCTCCCCACATCCTCCCAAATCTCTCCACAACCTCCCTCCCCAAAAACCACAAACAGAAAGACCCCCGCAACACATACACATTGAATAAAAAGAGAGAAAGAAAGAAAATACTCAATCACACACATACAAAAACACATACACATCCACAACTCCCTCCCCCTCCCCTCCCCCCCAAAACCACATAAAAAAGCATACCCGCAAAATCTTAACCCCGTACCAACTTCTCAATCTACATGTATATATATATATATATATACATGTATAGATATATACAAATCCCAAAGTCCGAATTTCAAATCCGTATAACATCCCTCCCACCAAAGCGTGAATAAAGTCAAGATAATGAAATCGCATATCGAGAAGAAACCCAAGGAATAAAGTAAAATAAAGTTACCTATACATACCTAAGTACATAGTGATGAAAACCAAATTCAATAAGTTTACTACACATACCTAGCAAGAGCTTGTCGCCGATTTAAAGTGCAAGAGAGATCAAGAGCAGGATCTAGTATGTATGACTCTACCCAGAATTAATATACGGCTCTTATATTCCATTACTCTCGCTACCGTAAAAATAAAATCTCACAAGGAAGTCAGATCTCAAATCTCAGATCTCAAATCCCAAAATCCGAATTTCAAATCCCAAAGTCTAAAAGGAAAGAAGAAAAAAAAACTCCATCCCATCACACTCAGAGACAACAAAAATCATATTCAACATCCGCACTGAGTATGTTGTAGAAATGAAAAGAAAAACTATCATCTACTAGGTACATCTCGAGATCTACCAATCCATCACACCCCATCTCCCTCCATTTCCTCGTAAACTTCTCTTCCCAGTTCTCAAGTTCTCAAGTTCCCAGGTTCCCAACGTCCCTCTATGTACGATGATCCAGTCAGTACAATACTCCTCGCCCCCTTCAAACCCATCCCCCACCTCTTTCATGCTTCTTCCTTTCTCCAACCCGAAAAACATACAAGAATACAAAAATGTCAATATACCAATATACCAATATACCAATATACAAAACATAACCACAGAACCCTCATCAAACCTCACCACCACACCATGCATGTCCCGAGAAAAGATTCATTCAAGATATCTCAAACACCTCCACGTCATTGTCATCAACCTCCTCCCAACTTCAAGTCTGCTATACTCCATAAAACAAAAAAAAGACAAAAAACAAAAACCTTCTACATAAATAATAGTCAGATACCTAGGTAAAGTAAATCTTCTATCCATCCATCTCGAGTAATAATCCAATCATCCAATAATCCTCAATTGCATAGGACATCGCTAGACATCAACATGAATGCTCACTTGCGAATTGGATATATCGTATACATACACAACCCATTAATCATTGCTTATAAAAGAGACTGGCGGAGTAGGATGAGGATCTACTAGGGAAAAATGACATCGTTATTATATTAGTACACGCGAATGTCGAAGAAATCATTTTCACCCAAACAAGCTGTCAATCTTACATGTAAAGCTCGATAAATAAAAAACTACTAGCAAGAAGAACAATCCCCCATTACCCAAGTATTCAAAGCTCTGAGCTGCCTGGTAATGAACCAAGTTCAAAACTTCCCGATAGCCCCTCTTGGGAAGAACACCTAGCCGAAGCGCTTTTCGCTAATGGTAAGACCTTATAGTAAATCTGCACATGATGGTTATGATAGATTGAGTTGGTTTATATTGAATGATTCATGCTATTGTAGGTCACTAAATAAATGAAAATGACACGGAAGTTTGATATAGCTCAATAACCACACTTGTTGAATTACGACCAAGTCACAGAAATACTTATATTAACGAATTCTGCATTGGCTGAAAAAACTATTATATAGGAACCAAATCCATAAAAGTCTTCAGTCACCAACCCTTAAGTTGATGGGATATTGTAATGTTTACATCAATCGATTATCCACTAGGTGATTGTAATTGACAGCCTCAGTCTCTTCCCCAGCTGAAACCCAAAAGATTCAAAAACGCCATTTCATCCTTTTCATAGAGTCATCGTTATCATTAATCATCACTTCTAATGTCAATTCAGCATAACAACACACACATTTAACCATCCATCCGCATAACTCGCTTCCCTCATTAAATCCTCCAATGGTGCCTTGAACGGAACTGTTGCCCCATGTAAGATGACATCCGCTAAAATTGCATCTCTCCTACTTGGAAATAAACTTGGAAGAATAGTATTGAGAGCCCCTCCCAATGTTTGAGGTTCACGAGATGCAGTTTGTGGTTGTATGAGAGTTTGTACCGTTTTAAATGCGAAAAGTGGTGGAGGCGGAGAAGAAGTACCTGGAGCTTTTGATGAACTCGAGGAACCTGGATGAGGAGTTGAAGCTGGAGATGAGGATGAAGGTAGGTATATTCGTAATGGAATATGTTTTAGAGGGGTAGCGGGATTGAGGAGGATGGTGGAAATCTTGAGGTAGGTGTGAAGATCATCTGCCGATTTTGTAAGATTAGTTTATGCTATGTCGACGTTGTATATGAATGTAGGCCAAGATGGTATCATACTATCTTGAACCGAGTTCCACAATTGTGTCGAATGTTCTTTTGACATGCTCATGATCCCCTTTGCATTTCCATTGCGTATGAAATCGGCCTGAATTTAAATCGTTAGGGAACGAGGCTGAAGATGACTCGAGGGAGGGTAGATACTTCTTTGACGCTATTGATAAAAGTATCATGGATATCAAAAGATGGACCATCTCCCAAATCTATTCTCCATGGCAATTCTGGCTGATATAAATCACATAATAGACCAACTGGTAAATTCTTCAATAGAATTCCTTCATAGGAGAAACTTGTAACATTTTCCCCGAAGAAAGATATTAATCGTGGGAAGAGGAGCGGCAGATAAGAGACTCGGGGTATATTGATCAAATAAGGTATTGTAGAAGAAGGATGAGTGATATACAATGGTATATTAGAGGCCCAAATGAGGGATTGCATAACGAGAGTTCTTTAGTCTTTACCATGTATGTTTCCAAGTGGTGTTCACGCCCGCCAGGTGGTAAGGCTGTGAGGTTAATCTTGGAAGGCTACGATATCTGTTGCAAGCGAACCAACACTCGTTAAGGTTTAGCTCGGAGTGACTAATCATGAAAGGCTGAGGCTCAGGATTTGCATCGATACCTAGGTATTGCTTGCTACGCGAAGTTTCATACTTCGGATATTAGGTGATCAGACCTTGAACTTGCAAAATTCGAACGTTGGGCATACTTTTGGATCTAATTCTAACGCTCAGAACTTCCTTTACAGTTGAACTGGTCGATGATGCAGTAGCGGTGAGAAATCTCATAGATTTCAGAATTACTAGCAACGAAATCATTGATAAGAAGAGTCCGAACGTAGCGGAGAATGTTTCTCCGCATTGGTAGCTCACCGGCCAGCGTAAGGTCCGGAAGGATCCTCATTATAGCAAAGTCTACTTTACATGCCAACCTTGTTCTTGTTTTAATATTGGTACCTGATGCTCATTTGAAGCCGATTTCAACACAGCTCAAAGATCCCTGAAATATCAACACGCGTTTGAAAGAGAAGCTATAAGAACTAGAGAACTAAGTGTCCACTACAGGTAAGTTCCTAGAACAATCAGCTGGAAAGTGTAAACGAGAGATGTTATGTACATACTTAATCGTATAATCGAGCTTACTTGATAGGTACATGGTGGATATCTTTCCGCCCAGACAGGGTCGCTCCCAACTTGAGGAATTCCACTTCCTTCCCAAATCCGGCGTACGGCTCGCAAGAAACCATGCCATCCATTCCATCTATTCCAAAAGCTCTTCGTTTTAACTTTTCTGAGTCTCTCGTGCATTCTTCTAATCGCAATAGGGGCCAATTCCGAGCTGAACCATTTCGATACTTACTGAATCCTGAATCAATATATCGATCGTGTGGCAATCTGGATTCCATATCCGAGGTATCCGGCATGCCGCGCGATTCGTCAAGGCAAGCAAATAGTTGTAGAATTTCGTGGACTGTCACTTCGTCTTCTATCGTGATGGCTTGTTCCAATTTCCGAGCTTTCGAGGAAGTATTCAAACTCCCACATATACAGTCTCGATAGGATACTTTGCGCCTGCCAACTCTAGAGCGTAGACCATGTCACGTTGTATTACAATTTAGAGCATGGCCCTGGTGCCCCGATATCAGAGCCAGCAAATGATCTTCCTTGATCTTGTCGCGTATCTTCTCCACAGCGAAAATCCTTGGTAACCTTAGAGCTTGGACTGTAATGATAATCTGGACAAGATGTTGATTTGCCATTACAGACATTCTTCTGTGCTGTTATATCAACGTTCGCCTGAACATGACAAGCAATCGTCACAGGAGCCCCATTGAGTCAATTTAAGGGTATGGAGATGATGGGTGACAACATGTCACATTGCCACTGCAGTTCCTAAAGCTACTAAGTATAAACTACTAAAGTGGACATTATACAGCCTGCATAAGTAACAAGCATTAGCAAGAAAGGTTGTTCCCAATTGATTACCCAACACACTTTATGCATGGCTAATGGAGGAAGTATTAACGTCGTGGTATGTAATTCGTTGAAAATTCTACGCTTAATATAAATCCAACAATTCTATGATAAATAGGCACGGAACCACTTTCCTAAAATCCAAATGGCACGTAAGCTCTTTCTTATTTTATCCATTCCTTCGGGTCTGTGAAGAAGTCTATCTGCCGTGGGAGAATTTTAACATTGCAACCATTGAATCAATGAATACGCACAGACCTATGTCCTACAATATCGTATTCATTACCGACATTAGCAAGGAACTTTCATAGAAGGTCAGAATACTGACTAGAAGTTTCTTCAAATTTGCGCACAGAATATTTGGTTACACTAACTACTAGGCAACGTGTCACCAAAAGAATCATCCGAGCAAGCGCCGTCTTTCAAAACCATATCAGGCTTCAGAAGTTCAATGGGGGTCAGTTTACACGTTTTTTTTAAAAATACGCGAAATTTTAGTTAGTCTGTAGATCATCTAGATATATCTTTCCGGAAAAGCTTGCGGCTGGCAGATTACTGTGTCTCGTCAGCTCATCTAGCCATTTTCTTGTCTCCCCCGTCTCCCTTGTCTCGATCCATCCCGCAATCTTTGTGTCATCCTTGTTTCTCACGTTTGCTAGACTGAACATGGAATATACACTCTCCCTAAGATGGTGAGATTCCGGGTTCTGGGATAGGAGAAGTCTCTTCTAACTGAATACTTGTGAATAGTATTGGTCGAGAGGAGCTGGGATGTTCGATGCGGAAGAAAGGAAGGTATTGGGATACAGGTACAGATACCTTGTTCTTACGATAGGTAGGGGACTCACTGCAAGGAAGACACAGTTTTATCCATCCTTTGGCCTGATCTACAAATGTTACAAACCTATATGCGGATCGATATGTAAGGTCCAGACTTTCCAGTAAAGCATACTTTTTTGTTCTTTTTGGGTTTTCATTTTTCTCAATCTTGCTCATGTTACTATCTGTTGTTCCGGCATCAATAGATCATTGCCTGAATACTTGATAGGCATGAATTTATCTCCATGTTGACCTAAATGCAAGTCCTACTATCACTACCCTTTTGAAAGTACTGAATGGGCACCGGGATTCCGCAAGAGGCCATAGGTGCTTCTGCTGCCGTCCTGACATACTCATCTATATGCCTTCTTTTGGTCACCTTACTCATTTGTATGCTATGGACCTATGGTGAAAGATGGACCTGTAAGTTGCTTTATCAAAATCTATACCAATATATCTAACAAGATAGATGTGACATTCCTCGCAAAGTTCTCTGCTTTAAGCACACTCGGATCTATCGCACAGCAAATACATTATAATCTCTCTTGGCTCATTGTTAAGCATGACGCTTATGCGACGGCTTTAAAGGCTGTAGAAACGCCAGCTTTGGGGTTTTCAGGTGTGGGAAATAATGTGGATCTTGTACTATTTACAATTCGTAAGCTCTCATCCCGATGTTGCCTATCTGAATGGGTTCTAACCTCTTGACCCAGAATTATATTGTTATAATGTTATGGCTTTAATGGTGTTGTTCTGGTAAGTCGATTCGAAATAAGATCAGTTGAGTATTGAGATTTACGAGTAATCAGGGCTGTTAAACTTTTCTGCGGTTCCTGGGAAATACGTGCAAACTTCCTTGGTAGCTGGCTGCGAGAACATATATCTTTCATATCCAAGATATTTGCAATCATCGTGCCTGGGATTTTAGTCGGCGTAGGTCATGCTCCGGCTGTGCTTAGAAGCCTCGCGGCGACTTTTATTCTAATGAACTCCACAAGTAAGTTATGCTTGGCCAAGTCTCCTATCTAAAAATGTACATTCAGAGCTTGATCTGACTTGCGACAATAGTGCTCATAAGCTTGTCAACCGGTAGTATCCTCATGGTACTTATTCTTTATAAATATATCAAAACACGGCGACTTCTGTTTGCACACGAAAAGCGTAATGGGTGGTGGGCTTCAAGCGGTACAGCGACGGCAACTGACACGACGGGGACCGGCACGGGAACGGGAACTGGAACTGGCACTGGTCAATCTAATGCCAATAATCGCAAATTAGCTCGTCGCTCTGTATACGATCGCGCACTTATTACCCGGTTTACGATTGGATTTGTTATTATTCTGTGAGTCTCTTTGGTGTCCTAATAGCTAAACTAGTAGAAAGACCAGCTGACAATTTTTAAAAGGGCTTTCGAAGTTGTAATAATCATTTTTTCTCTATTCTCCGAACAAAACTTTCAAAAACTTGCGAAATCGTCATCTCCCGACTTCTCGGTATCTAGCTGTATTACAGATATCATTTTCTTCATCCCCGGAGTCACAGCGTCACTCTTAGTATTTCTCGTTTTCGGAACCGCCAAATCTTTCACGCAATATAAAGATTTAATCCTTAGCTGCTGTGGCCAGCGTACAAAGTTTCCTAAAAGCAAAAGAAGAGGTGTTATGAGATCTGGAGATGAGGAACAGGGCACCGAATTTCAAAGATTACCTAGCATGGGAACAAAGATCGTCACGCCTGAAGAACGAGCTGTGTTGGAAGCAAAAATGCGAGGCATGTTACCTGACCAACGAACATCCACCGGGACACAATATACAGAATATACGACACAAACGGGAAAAAAGGGACCAGAATCATCAGTATACACTCATACACACACACGAACTTTAAGTCCAATTACAGCCAACTTTAATTTCAGTCTTCCAGCTTCAGCCAGAAACGCATCTCGACCCGGGATACGCCAAGACGAACGTGATGCCGGGGAAGCGTGGGCTAGACAAAATGATTTGGAAGTTGGTCTGGCGTTGGAGCAAGAGTGGAGTGATAATAGTCATGGAAGGGAAAGAGATTCGGCAGGAAATACAACGGTGGGAAATACGACAATTCTTGATAATATCGACCCATTGTCTCATCGGGATTTTATTCTGGATGATAGTGATGAGCATGAGGGATGGACGAGATGAACATGTTCATGGGAGGAGTTTTAATGATTTTATGATTGATACCTTCAGTACCGGATTGATTTTCTATCGGTAGTCTTTGTATAAAAAGGGGAAATAAGGATATATATATATATATATATATATATGGGATATAGGAAGGATAGATAGACGGATGGATGTAAAAAAAAATGGTTGGGATGGGATTAGCGAGTTAGAATCTTTAAGGAAAGCCGCTACTGTATGAATAGTTAAGAATTAGAAGAAGCAAAATACCCGTTCTTGATATCTATCACATCCATGTAGTATATATACATGACGTCCGGATGTGCCGATGTGATAATAGTAATACCGGTCTATCACATGTAGGAGATCAATGTTCCGAGCCGCATATCATATCGAGAAAAAGAAAATCTTTTGCTAGGTAGGTAGTCGACGATCTACACGCTTCGGAGATATAAGGTTATCATATCCATATCTCATAATATGTATGAAGATTACTGGCGTGGCACTGACATCTGGAACCAGCCAGCTGGAAACCGGATACATGATCAATCCAGCCAAGACGGAAAAAGCATGGCGAATCCCACCTCAGATTCTCGGAACCCTCTAAAAATAACCTCGGGGTCTTTGTACGTTTGTACGATGAGATTGTTGAGATTTTTCTTTTTCTCAAAAACATTTGAAATTCGTCGGTCATAGGTTCCTCCGTGCCTCGGTAGGTAGACCCATCCATGCTTGTGTTGTGTTCAACGATTTATTATCGGTGTCCAGTAACATTATTAATAAGTGAGATTATTTGAGATTGAATATTTTTATTTATTCAATACTGTTATTTTTCTTTCTTTCTTCTTTCTTTGCTTGTTTCTCGTTAATTGCTTATATATAATAAGTGTGCGGGTTCATTCTTTACCTGTGTATACAATTTCTTGTCAGATTGCTGGCTTTCAAAAGTCGGAACCTCACCTCCTTAAAATGGCATCCGCAACTCGTCTTCCTCTCAAATCGATTGCGTTCACGACGGCAGTGGTAGCCGCAGCAGGTATCTCTCATGTGAATATACAAAAATTGCTTTCCGATGTCTTTACTGGACCGGGTAGTTATTCGCGGATTGCAGCTACCGTTGTCATTCTAGCCAATTTGAAAAGTTTGCCTGGAGTGTGGCATGTATGTTCCTCCTTTTCTCTGCACTCCGTCTCGTTCATTTTATAAGAAAGAGATGCAAAAAAAAAATAACAGCAACTAACACGCCTGTAGTTCCGCGTCTGGAATGCAATCCTCAAACATCTCATCTTCACCATCCCAAATATCCCTTCGGATCTCGGTCCCGCTTCTCTCTTCCTCCCCGTTATCACAACCTCCCATGCCCCCCTCTGGGAATGCGATTACAATCTACATAAATCGAATAGTACCTATTTCTCCGATCTCGACGTCACGCGTTCGCATATCATTTGCTGTCTTCTAGAACCGGGTATTCATGCTCTGCAGGCGAATCCGAAAAATAAACTCGTGTTGGATAAAGAAGGGAAAGCGGTACGCGGAAGATGGGGAATCATGCTAGGAGGCGTGATGTGTAATTTCAAGAGGGAAATAGGCATTTATGAGAAATATGAGATGTGGAGTAGGATACTGTGTTGGGATCGCAAGTGGATTTATGTGGTGACGCATTTTGTGAAGAAGGGAACGGTGAGACCGAGGGGGTTTGTGTTGGGGGATGGAAGTTGGTTTGGGGGTGGGAATGCAAGCTTTGAGGAGAGGGAGGGAGAGGGTGGGGATGCGGTCGAGGTGGATGAGAAAGCTATTTTTGCAAGTGCGGTTAGTAAGTATGTGATGAAATTGGGAAGGTTGACGGTTCATCCGGAGGTGGTGTTGAATGCTAGTGGGGTATTGCCGGAGAGACCGGGCGGTTGGCATAGTATGGCTAATTCTGGGGTTTCGACGCCGGAAATGGATGAGTCGTTTGTGGAGGCGAAGGTTGAGGATGAGGAGGTTAAAGAGGGGGGAAATGGAAATGAATGGAATTGGGAGAGAGTTGAGAGGGAGAACAAACGAGGATTGCGATTCGCGGAACATTTTGCTGCGATGGAGGGGTTGCATCAAGAGTTTACTGGAAGTCAGGGACCAGCGTTGGGTAAATATAGAGATTTGTTGTGAGAGTATAGGTAGAGACTTGTTGCGGAGTCGAGACATTGTTTGATGTGCAAGTTCATATAGATTAGAATAGAATAGACTAGATCGGCCGGGATGGAGTACATAGATTGTAAATGAGCATATAGACTAATTTATAGAAGAAATATCAAGACGATTTTTGTAGTCTAGGACAAGTGCAAGGCATTTTTTCAAGCCATTTCATTCCTCTCAAGCAAGCTAGATTAACATATCAACGATGATTAAGTTCTTCTAATGTAACTACGGGAAGTGAATTCAGGACATGGTAGTACCAAATTCCATTCTTGACGTTACAGCGTAGGGCTTGATCGAGTATATAAGGGGTAGAACTTGCATCTTAAGAAGAGCAAGTGTCTTTGAGTGGTACTCAATGATCACAAGGTTGAGCGCTACAGCCTTTAAAAGTATTGAGAAGATGAACATCTCTTTGAGATATACACTGTATTTCATATGTGGAAAAGAGCAATCTTGGGGAAAATGGGGGTTCTCTTTTCGTTCCTTTCGTCTCGTTTTATCGAATCTTTTTTTGTGCTTGCGGTAATGTGATAGTGATAATGATCGTGGTGAAATTAGTGTTGAAATAGAAGGG
The DNA here is from genome assembly GCA_004916875.1 of Botrytis galanthina. Lineage (NCBI taxonomy): Eukaryota > Fungi > Ascomycota > Leotiomycetes > Helotiales > Sclerotiniaceae > Botrytis > Botrytis galanthina. The sequence continues at coordinate 10,274 of PQXL01000699.1, forward strand.
AAAACGGTAATGAGAATTTTCTCAATGTGTAATTGATAACAAGAAGTCTCTCTCAGTCTCTCTCGCGTCGCGTGAAGTGGGAAGTGAAGGAGTGTAGAGTATATGTCGGTTGGTATTGGAGGTGAAAGATTGGATATGTGGATATGTGAGGGAGAGTTATGCAGTTGGTAGCAGCCTCGATCTCTTGATAGCTGCCTATTATTAATGTTTGATCTTTTAGTTGCACTGATCAAGAGGTGTTATTTATACGTTTGAGAGAAGGATATTGGGTAAATGAGAGGACTGGGGAATGATAAGACGGGTGTTGTGAGTATAGAAGTGAATGATATACTACATCCACAGCTCATAGATTTCAGGCCCCTACAGCGTATATGCATCTGATCTCCGGGAAACCTCTAACAAGAAGTTTCTGATGAATTCCAAAAACTAAAAGGAGTGATAGATATAAATAGCTTGAGCTCCAATATTGAGGAAGACAGGATATTTAGATAGATTGTGCTGCAAAGCACTACGATGCAGCTCGGAATGTGTGGGTTTTCCAATCGTATCTTTGAGTTAGGTTTGAGATTTTGTTTTCATAGGGCTAGGAAGGGATTGGGAAAGTGAGGGTTTGAGTGTTGTTTGTTGTCTTGGTTTGATGTTATGGAACGCGGTGGTTAGATGGTGTTGAGTGACTGCGGTATTTACACTCACATCTTGACAGTGGGTGAAAAGTAGTGTAAATGACAACAAAAGGCCTTTTTAATGCGTGTGTAATGATAAGTGGGAAGTTCACAGATATCAACTCAATCCAATGTGTCGATATTCCTAGTGTTCTCACGTAAGGGGAAAGTGAGATTGACTTCAGCTGTTGGGATATTAGGATATTTGTTAAGCATTAACGACGTAATTGTGAGGAAACTTGGAGCCTAAAAGTATCGTTTATATGTGGCTAACTTGAGAAAGTTTTCGTCATGATAGAAAGAGAATTGAGAGGCGTACATACATTGTAAATTGGGAGGAGTAAATGAGCAATGTATCATTTACAATTACAATTATTCGCGTAGTGAATAAATGAACAAATGAATGAAAACCTCCAAGCGGATCAAAAATTGAGTATCGAACTAGAAAAAAAATAAGATTTATGCAAAGAACGGTGGTATATATAAAAATATTCTCATATATTTTCTAGGGACTTTTTTTAATCATTGTATATTCTAGACCAGCTAACTTTGGCAGTCTTTGGGAGCAATAACCTGGTGGATCTTTTTTGGGTTGTCGGTGTTTTATATCTATCTATCTCTCCCGAAAGGAGATATTAGAAGGCGCAAAGTTGTATGGGTTTGAATGGGGAAATGATCACAAAATGGATGGTTTATGATGGTGATGATATAAGTGACAGTGAGAGATATTTGACGGCACGAGTAGAGGCTGTCTTGTTATTATGCTGAGTTCTTCCTGTATGCCTAATTCAGTTATCTTTACGGGATTGATAATAGACATGGGTAGAATTTAAGAGCGGTATTGGCAGTGCACTCATATTTCTGGTAGTAAGGTATCTTAGATGGAGTTTATTGGAGTTCTCAGCTGGGAGTAATGGGTTCTTATATACTGAAGGAAGAAGATTTCAAGAGGAGGGAAGTAAGAGTACAGTGGGTTTGGAGAGAAGGTGAATTATGATGTACTTACAATAACTGATTAATAATAACGAATCAATTTGTTCTCAGCGTGTACTCATAAACCTAATTGGGATTTCGAAGAAGCGAGAGTTATAAAAGAGCCCAGGTGTTGGGAATGAGAGGACCAAGAATACTTTGGAAATCTTCATAATAGTACCCGCCTAGGTACTCATAGGATGTGGCTGCGCGTATCATAAGTCATAGTCTAGTGTGCAAGATGTTACATCTTTCGAATAGAGTTTTGAATAGAGAGAGTAATAATCTTTCCAGAGCCTCTAAATACTATTCTATCGGACAATAATCATAAAGGACAGCAATAGTCGAAGATCGAGCGACAACAAGAATAATTCAATAGGATGAGAACATGGGATCTATATCATTACTGCCCTTATCATTATCATTGTATCTGAAATACAAATTCTTGCAAACTCCTAATAAAAAACGTTCCTCGAACCCGACAGGAAAGAAACCTCATATCATGATTTCATCTATGCCCCCCATCCGTCGCAAAATCTGCTGGAGCATAATAGTTACTTAAACCCCCAATCAAGAGATACTTGCCCTTTTAAGAAGAAGCTGGAGAAAAACATAATTTTAGGGTTTAGCGAGATGCCAGTAACTGAGGGGAAGTGCAATCATCCACTTCCAAATCAGATACTAACCTAACCGACTTAACATTTCTTTAAGTTAGACAAGTAATCTTATATACATGTATAAATCAACACAAAACTCCTCACTTACATTACAATCTTGCAATATCAAAAATCGAGAAATTAAATACAGACCAGAGCGCTTAAGGAATACCATGACCATAACCTAACCATCCACAGAAACATATTCCATAAAAATCGAAACTCAAAAAACCACAAATTTATGTCCTATTACCCCTATCCTATCCCATCCCATCCCATCCGATCTCTAGCACAGAACTCATCATTATCATTCTCATCTCACGATACAGCATCTCTGCGTAAAAGTGACAAAAGGACACGATACAATAACAATAACAAATTTCTACAAATAATCAATAAAAACTCCTTTTCTACCACTCCCTCCCTCACTCCCTCCCTCCCTCACTCCCCCCCTCCCTCACTCCCTCACTCC